>CAUYPK010035610.1:0-26094 GCA_963574355.1 Loris lydekkerianus | reverse complement strand
GGTTAAATGCTTTTCAATATTTATTGCTAAAGAAAAACTGTAAACTAGCAACAACAACTTTAAAACTTTAAATAAAGTGCAGAAAACCATAGCTTAACAGGTAATCAAGCTAAATCACAATCACCGAATCAAATAACCTGTATGACCCGGGCATAAGCCGAGTTTGGGTTTTTCGGCACAAATTTTGTGCCGGAAAAAACTCGGCTTATACTCAAGTATATAGGTACGATGTTTGTCTGTTGAAACTTTTAAAAGTAAGCTGCAAAATCATGATGTTTCACATGTTCAGCATATAAATCCTAAGGGGCATTCTCCTATGCAACCATAATAATATTCTCACTTTCAAGAAATGAAATGTATTTATTTTTTTATTTCAAATTAATACGAGGGTACAAATTTTTAGATTACATTGTTCTCACTTCCAGGGTAAAGTTCCATTTGTAGAAGAGCCTCTCCCCTAGGGGGCGTGTTATACACCCTCACAATGTGCACAATAGGTGAGATCCGGCCTCATGCCCTCCCTCCTTCTGCCAAGTGTCCTTCCCCCCTTCCCTCCCCTCCCACTTCTCCCTGCCTCAGTACTAGACTATGTTTGTATTTTATTGTTTATTTGTGCATGTAACTCTTTATATATTGGTTTCATATTAGTATTGAAATGTATTCACATATCCCTGGTTGTCCCAATAATTCCATAAAGCTCCTCCCACCCTACCTCCACTTTAGACTATTTTATTTTATTTTGACACAGAGTCTCACTCTATCCCCCAGGCTGCAGGGCAGTGTTGTCATCACAGCTTACTGTAGCAGTGTCATCACGGTACACTGCAGCTTAGAACTCCCAGGCTCAAGTGATGTTCCTGCCTCAACCTCCCAAGTAGGGGGACTACAGGTGCACACCACCTGGCCTGGATAATTTTTCTGTTTTGTAGGGACAAAGTCTTACTGTGGTGCTCAGGCTGGTCTTGAACTCCTACCTCAAATGATTCTCCCACCTTGGATTCTGAAAGTGCTAGGATTATAGGCATGAGCTATAGCACATGGCCTTTAGAATCCTTTAAAGTAGAACAGTTCTCTTTTCTGGTCTTTAATGACATTAATATCTTTAAACATCCAGGCTAGTTCTTTTACAGGAAGTCCCGCAATATGATTCGTGTGGTTGTTGCCACAAAAATACATTCAGATTAAAGTATTTTAATGGGAACACTTCCTACGTGATGATGTATCCTGTTCCAGAAACTACATCAGGAGGCACATGATGTCATTTTATCCCATTTTTGGTGTTGATTAAGCTGATATCCTCATGAAGTCGCTTCATCTTTGGGGAAAAAGCCTTTGTAATTCAAGAAGTAACCTGCAGGACAGTAACTTTGAGACAGTATAAATATTCTATTATCAATAACCTTTCACCCAGTGCTTTCAGCAACTACTGAAATCCTTTCCTGATTATTAGGGTAGTTGTAAAATGGCGGATGGCTTTTTCAGTTTGTTTTAATGTATTTTAAAAATAAATATATATTTATTATAGAAAATGTGTAAAATATTGAAAAACACAAAGAAAACATCCCTTTTATGTACACACAGACAGCATGATAAAAAATACATGTATTAATGTCCAGCACAGTTCTTTATGAATTTCTCCTTTTCTAATACTTATACAGACTTTATTTGGGGGAGCATATATATATATTTATAGCTTTCTTTTGTTTTGCCTAATTATAAATAGATACATGTTAATTTTAAAAGTTTGTAAGGCATTAAAAAGGATAACATTCATAATCATATCCATGACAGAGTCATTTTATTTTTCACAGGTCCCTTTCCTTATTTAGACTAAGGCTGCTAGAAAAATTCTGTCTTTTTTTTTTTTTTTTTTTTTTGTCGCTCTGGGTAGAGTAGTGCTATGGCATCACAGCTCACAGCAACCTCAAAATCTTGGGCTCAAGCAATTCTCTTGCCTCAGCATTCCAGTAAGTGGGACGATAGGTACCTGCCACACCTGACTATTTTTAGATGGGGTCTCGCTCTTGTTTAGGCTGGTCTCAAACCTGTTAGCTTAAGCGATCCACCTGTTTCAGCCTCCCAGAGTGCTGGGATTACAGGTGTGAGCCATCGTGCCTGGCCTAAATTCTGTCCTTTTCCTCCCCTTCCCTGATAACTACATGTGTGTCATATTCTTCTGGGGATCTCTTTTGCATGTTTTCTCTGGTTTAGGCAGCAGTTTCTATCAAGTTTCCTTGGCAATTATCTGAAAGTACAGCAGCTGCTTGAACCAAGGGGCTTCTCTTGGAATAAAGGAGGTGTTTGTACCACGAGCTTTAAAGAAAAGGAAATTTTAGAGGATGATCATTTTAATTAGAGTATATTTAAGTGCTTCCATATTCAAGAAACTATAAGAATCCACACGATGCCTTTACAACCAAACTTAATGACTTAAAAGACTTTTCCGATCTTATTAAAAATGTTTTTCTTAGAATTGTTAACAGTGACACATGCTGTCTTGTGTTCTATTCTGTTACCTGACATTACCTTGTGTAAACTTATTTACCATTTGAGAACTGAAATTCATGTTGTGAGAACAGGCAAGGGGCTCAAACACAGTACTAGATAGATGATTTCAAGGTAATTTAGATCTGTTCTTCAGTCAAGGGTTCTATGTTCTTTTAGGTTTAATGGCAAAATATCATTTCTTCATTAAAGTCTATTTAATCTTTCCTATCAGTGAGGTTTGGGGGCTTAGATTTAATGGCAAAATATCATTTCTTTAGTAAAATACAATGTTTAACGTTGGTACTTTAATGGCCCTGACATTTTTTTGCTATTCTAAGTACTTTTGCAAGAACTTCTCATACAAACATTTTTAAAAGTACAAAAGACTGTAATATAGGTATACCATAGCCATAAAAAAGAAAAAATTTACAACTTTTTTTCTTCATACAACTTTTTTTTTGAGACAGAGTCTATGTTGCCCTCAGTTAGAGTGATGTGACATCACAGCTCACAGCAACCTCAAACGCTCGGACTTAGGTGATTCTCTTGCCTCAGCCACCCAGTAGCTGGGACTACAGGCACCTACCACAATGCCCAGTTATTTTTTTCGTTATTGTTGTCACTGTGGTTTAGCAGGCCCTGGCCAGGTTCAAACCCACCAGTCTTGGTACAAGTGGCAGGTGCCCTAACCACTGAGCTACAAGCGCCGAGCCAGACTTTACATCTTTTGTATTAATCTGGATGGAGATGAAGAACATTCTATTTAGTAAAGTATCAGAAGACTGGAAAAGCAAGTATCCAAAGTATTCAACACTAACATGAAACCAGTAGATGAACAAATACATACCCACATGAGAGAAAGATACAGTTAAATTCAAGTGGGGGGTAGGAGGAGGTGGGAGGAGGATCGGCATGTTCTCGCTTAACAGGCACAATGAAAGGGTATATCGCACACCTCCTGGGTGAGGTGCACAACTATAACTTGGACTCCACCTAACAAACTTTAAAATATAACCTAATCATCTGTACCCTCCTATTAATCTGAAAAACAAAAATACAATAAAATTAAAAAGTACAGTTGCATGAGATGGGATCTCACTGAATGTGCACATTGTGAGGGGGTATAACACACCCCGGAACTTTACCCTTGAAGTGAGAACAATGCAACCTAAAAATTGTACTCTCATATTAGTTTGAATGAACTTTTAAAACAAACAACAAAAAAAAGTATAGTAGAACCTCCATAGTTGACCACCTCCTTAAGTTAACCTACTCTTCATAGACTGGACATGTACCACATGGAAGACTGACCTCTATATATTGGCGACCTCTATCAGTTGTATCCTGACCACTTGAACTGTGACACACAATATTAATTTCTATAACTTGACCAGTTACATCTGCTCTACACCAAGGGGTAGAAAGTGTGGGCTTTGCCCCTGAGATGTATTTTCTTTAGTGTAAGTTCTTTTTCACATTTTATTATTACCATGTGTTGGATTAGCCTAATGACCTATTGTTCATCATGTGTTGTAGATTTTTTCAATGTGAAGGAGTAGTCATACTAGAAAATTTTATAATTAATTGAGACATGATGGCCCAAAGGAAAGAACTCAAAAGGCTGACACATTCAAGGAACAGGTTGGCCTTTTGGAAATCAACAGCCAAAGAAACATGACAGAACATTTGGTGTTGGCAAGACCACAGTTAGCTACAAGAACGTAAACATGAGTACTTGGCGAGAGTACTTGATAAGGAAAGTGGAGACTACGTTAGAAAAGGAGTAAAATTTCTTTGGATGAAGTCAATGAAGCCACGTTGAGCTGCTGCAAAGAAAGGAGGCCAGTTAATGCCTGAATCTCCAGGCTGATGATCCAAGATGTACAAGAATTCAGGGTGGCAGATTTCTAAGCATCAAGTAGTTGGCTCAAGTAGTTTAAACTGTACAAGTCTGAGCAAGAGCAAGACCTTGTCTCTACTAAAAATAGAAAAACTAGTCAGACATTGTGGCTGGTGCCTGTAGTCCCAGCTACTTGGGAGGCTGAAGCAAGAGGATATCTTGAGCCCAAAAATCTGAGGTTGCTGTGACTATGACACTACGGCACTCTACCCAGGGTGACAGAGTGAGATTGTCTCAAAAACAAACAAACAAAAAAAAAAAAGAAAGAGAGAAAGAAAAGAAAAGAAATTTAAACTGCCACATGAGATCTCTCAGAACATCTTTCGATGTGAATCCAATGATCCAATGAAGTTCCAGTAGACGTTGTTGATGAGCTCATCAAAAAGTTCACCAGAGGCTTCAAAGATGACAACATCTTTAACACTGACGAGTTTGGACTCTTTTTCAAGGTGATGCCTGACAGGAGCCTCATCATGAAGCATGACAAATCTAAGAGCAGAAAACATTCCAAAGAATGTTTCACCATCTTGCTTTGCCCTAGCTCAATCAGAAAGAAGCTAAAGTCCTTGGTGACTGGTAAATCAGGAAAGGCATACCTAAAGCTCGATGGCCTCCCCGCCACCTGGGAATCAATCAAACATGCATAGATGACTCATGCCTTGTTTGAGGAGTAGGTAAGGGGTATTAACTGAGAAATGAAGAAGAAACAGGCTATTCTACTGACAGTAGACAACTGTCCTGCCCACTTGCAAATGACACTGAAATTTCTGCCTCCAACACCATCTCAAAAAATCCATTCTCTTGACCAAGGCATCATGAAGACATTTAAAATGCATTACTGAGCCCAGCTCCTGCGGAGGGTCATTACTAAAACACAAACCTGTGGTCTGCCTTTGGAATCAACTTCATCCACTGCAAATCAGATCTCTGGATCAGTGGTACTTGGAATAAAGTTTAACCAGAAACAATATAAAAGTGTTTCAAGAAAGTTGGATTTGTCACAACCCAAGAGCATGATATTTTGGCTCCATCAGACAATCCATCTCCCAAGGCAGAATGGGAAAGAGTAGATTTTGAAGGTTTTGTCACAATGAGTGTTGAGGTGGAAGCCTGTAATGAATTTTGCCCAGAAGCAATTTTCCAAGCAATATTGACTGAAGTATGGCACAGCGCCTGTAGCACAGTGGTTATGTTGCCGGCCACATGCACCAAGGCTGGTGAGTTTGAACCCGGGCTGGGCCATCTGAAAAAAAAAAAAAAAAAAAAATGACGGCTTGGTGCCTGTAGCTCAAGTGGCTAAGGCGCCAGCCACATACACCAGAGCTGTGGGTTCGAATCCAGCCTGAGCCTGCCAAACAACAATGACAGCTACAACCAAAAAATAGCTGGGCCTTGTAGAAGGCGCCTTTAGTCCCAGCTACTTCAGATGCTGAGGCAAGAGAATCGCTTAAGCCCAAGAGTTAGAGGCTACTGTGAGCTGTGACACCACAGCACTCTACCGAGGGCAACATAGTGAGACTCTGTCTCAGAAAAAAAGAAAAAGAGGCTTGCGCCTGTGGCTCAAACAGCTAAGGCGCCAGCCACATAACACCTGAGCTGGCAGGTTCGAATCCAGCCTGGGCGGGCCAAACAACAAGGATGGCTGCAACCAAAAAATAGCTGGGCGTTGTGGCCGGCGCCTGTAGTCCCAGCTACTTGGGAGGTGGAGGCAGAAGACTTGCTTGAGCCCAGGAGTTGGAGGTTGCTATGAGCTGTGATGCCACAGCACTCTACCCAGAGTGACAGCTTGAGGCTCTGTCTTAAAAAAAAAAAAGAAAAAAGAAAAGAAAACAAAAAGAAAAAAGCAATAAAGAAATTGTAGAGATTCCAAAAGGAGAGGATATCAGGTACCTGATAATGTACTTGAAGTCATTTGCTGTGGAAAAATAGCCAGGTATGCTGAGTGGTGTAGCCAACATTGAGATTGCTTTCTCTACTATGTTTGTATAATCAGAAACAGACCAAGATTAACTCTTTTTTCAGAAAGGATGATTAAGCCACAAGAAAACATTAAAAATGTCTTGATTTTGTATGATACTGCATATATGATTTTACTGTTTGATTTTGTATGATATTCTCTAATAAAAGCTGTACAAGAAAGTAAAGTGCATGTATGTATCAGTTTAGTAGGTCTAGTTCCTTATGTTGACCACCTCTGTGTGTTGACCAGTTTGTTACAGTCACTTGCATGGTCAACTTATAGAGATTGTACTGTAATTTCTCAATGAGAGCATTTCTTAAGGAGCTGTAATACTGTAGTAATGGAATCACTTGAGTTTTTTTCAGATTCCCAAGATCTTTCCATACCTAAGAAATCCTCCAGGGTGGAGTCTGAGAGCCTATTTTTGAATATCAGAGCTTTACAATATACATATCCCATAAAGTGTGATGGCTAATGACAAAAAAGATATAATGTTAGAGCGTATAGCTGGAAAGCATGTTCAAAATCAAACATAATGGAGAAAGCCAGTAGAACAAGCAAAACAGCTGAAACTGGATGCCTCAAAATAAATACCAAAAAAGAGAAAGAAAGCAGTTGCCTGACAAGTAGGACTCTTGAGGGCAAAGAAGCAGGGGCTTCCTCCTTCTCCCCTCCCCTCCTCCTCCTCCTCACCAGCCCAGACTAATTGATGTATGTGAGGTCTTGGGATGTTGCTCAGGCTGGCCCTGAACTCTTGGTCTCAAGCCATCCCCCTGCCTCCGCCTCCCAGGGTGCTGGGCTTACAGGTTACAGGGCTTACAGCCCGGCCTGTTGTTTTTTTTTTTTTTTTGAAAGAAAACCTCAAGCTGTGGCCCAGGTAGTGCCCTGGCATCACAGCTCACAGCAACCTCCAACTCTGGGGATTTTTTTTTTTTGGATTAAGTGATTCTTTTGCCTCAGCTGCCCAAGTAGCTAGGCTGCGCCGGCCTGTTGTTTTTCTTCATAAACCTTTTGGCACAGTCTCCCACCCCCCGCCCCACCAAACCCTTTACTTTAAATTATTATTATTATTATTATTTGCAGTTTTTTGGCCGGGGTTAGGGTTGAACCCGCCACGTCCAGCATATGGGGCCGGCGCCCTCCTCCTTTGAGCCACAGGTGCCGCCCTACTTTAACTATTTTTATTTCAAACTGTTTTTAATATATTTAAAAACAAAGAAGAGACTGGTTTACAGCACTAGACTGCTGGGAGGTTTCAAGCTCTCATTCATAAAATAATCTTGCAATTATCTTCTTAAAACTCAGCGGGTGAACTCTGCACAGCAGAGAAGCCCTCAGAAGTTCCTCACCCGGCGGTCGGGGAGGGTAGAACCTGGAACCCGCGGCCGGGCCCGGCGGGACGGGGCCTGCGGACACGCGCTCCTCGTGGGAGGCGGTGGCTGCGAAGTGCGCACGCGCCAAGCTGCATTGCCTCTCCTCCCGGAAGTACCTGGGCCGTGACAAAATGGACCGCAAAACGTTGGCAGTTGCTGCTTCTCCAAAAGGAAACAGGCGGTGGTAGCCGGGATTCAGTCCTAACGAGTGCCTACAGTGGTTTCCTCAGCCCCATTTGTTGCCGGCTGGAATGATCGAAGATTAGCCCCTGACAACTGAAAAGGGGAGCAAGTACCCTTGGCCTCGGGGAATTAAACGGGCCGCAGTCACAGCGGCAGACCTTAGGACCGAGAGGAGAAGACCCAGCTCTCTGTCACCCATAATGACAGCTAATTGTTCACTTCTGGCTCAATTGGGAGTGTATGCTGAGTCCTCCAAGCGACGATTAACGATTAACGGAGGTTCTTGAGGAAGTTAACGCAGTTCAATGACGTGTCCTGCCCCAAAGCAGTTCTGAATGCCTTATTTGGCTTTCAGAGTTGGGTAAAAAGAAAAAGGAAATCAGATACCATATCATGGGACCTAGCACCATCCCTTGAATTTTCCTTCCTTCCGTCCTCACCCCCCTCCCCCCATCTCTCTCTCTCTCATGTCTCTCATCTAAGCCTCCGACCGCAGTATCATACAGGCATTTGTTAACTTTTCTAAGAGATGTTCCTTAGCATTGCACTATATCTTGGTTCCACTCAAAGCAAAGACTCCTCTGCCAAAGCATCGACCTGAACTTCAGGAAAAACAATGCCAAGTTGAAGAGACAGAGCAATACCTGCACCGTTAGAGAATGTAGGAGAGCAGAGAATTTTGGAAGTGTCACAAAATGAATAATCTAGAGATATTCCTTTTTTTTTTTTTGAGGCAGAGTTTCAAGCTGTTGCCCTGGATAGAGTGTAGTGTCGTCATAGCTAACAGCAACCTCCAACTCTTGGGTTCAAGTGATCCTCTTGCCTCAGTTTTTCTCTTTTTTAGTAGAGAGGAGGTCTCACTCTTCCTCAGGTTGGTCTTGAACTCATGAGCTCAAGCAATCCACCCGCCTCAGCCTCCCAGAGTGCTAGGATTACAGGCGTGAGTCACTGCACCAGTCAGTATCTGGAGATATTCCTAAGACTCTTCTATCCATTCTTCCTTAGTTAATCATAAAGATTTTTTTTTTTTTTTTTTTTTTGAGACAGAGACTCAAGCTGTCACCCTGAGTAGAGTGCTATGGCCTCACGGCTCACAGCAACCTTCAACTCCTGGGCTCAAGTGAGTCTCCTGCCTCTGCCTCCCAAGTAGCTGGGACAACAGCCGCCTGCCAAAACGCTGGCTATTTTTTGGTTGCAGCCGTCGTTGTTTGGTGGGCCCGGGCTGGATTCGAACCTGCCAGCTCAGGTGTATGTGGCTGGCACCTTAGCTGCTTGAGCCACAGGCCCTGAACCTCATAAAGATTTTTTTTTTATGAAAAATTCAAACAGAAGTATTATTAGATAATGCCTGGGCTAGAGTGCCATGGCCTCAGTGTAGCTCACAGCAACCTGAAACTCCTGGACTCAAGTACTCCTTCTGTTTCAGCCTCCCAAGTAGCTGGGAATATAAGCACATGTCACTTCACTTGACTAGTTTTATTTATTTTTTTGGAGATAGACTCACTTTGTCACCACCCTTGGTAGAGTGCTTCAGTGTCATAGCTCACAGCAACCTCAAACTTTTGGGCTCAGGTGATTCTCTTGCCTCAGCCTCCCGAATAGCTAGGACTACAGGATCCTGCCACAACGCCTGGCTATTCTTTTTAGAGATGAGATCTTGCTCTGGCTCAGACTGGTCTCCAACCTGTGAGCTCAGGCAATCCACCAGCCTTGGCCTCCTAGAGTGTTAGGATTATAGGCACCATACCCGGCATATTTTTATTTATTTTTTAACATTTATTTTTTGAGATAAAATTTCTGTGCCCTCTGTAGAGTGCTGTAACATCATATGGTTCACAGCAACCTCAAACTTTTGGGCTCAAGTGATTCTCTTACCTCAGCCTCCCAAGTAGCTGGGACTACAGGCACCCAACCACCATAACGCCTGGCTATTTTTAGGGATGAGCTCTCACTCTTGCTCAGGCTGCTCTCAAACCTGTGAGCTCAGGCAATCCACCTGCCTATGCCTCCCAGAGTGCTAGGATGACAGGCGTGAGCCACTGCGCCCACCCTCCGGCTGTTTTTAGAGACTGGGCATTGCTGTTGCTCAGTTTGGTCTTGAACTCCTGAATTCAAGTAATTCACCTGCCTTAGCCTCCCAGAGTGCTAGGATTACCAACGTGAGACACTGTATCTGGTCTTATTTTTTTGGTAGGGCAGATTCTTACTTTGCTTAGGCTGGTCTCCAACTCCTTAGCCTCAAGTGAGGCACCTTGGCCCCCCAGAGTGCTAGGATTACAAGCATGAGTCATCACCCCTGGCCTGAAGATGTCTGCCTTAACAACATAGGGAACAAATGGATTGGCATATTCATAAAAGAGAAAAAAGGGGAAAAAATCTGGCATAACTTTCATTTTACAGATGAGGAAACTGTGACCCAGAAAAGGAAATGACTTGACAAGTATCGTACTGAATCAGAACTGGGAACTGGAGCCTGGCCAACCTCCTCGGACAAGGGCCTCTCTTTACTCAAGGAGCACATACCCCCACTGTAACAAACATTTTATGAGTGTGTCATCAGGTGACTCTTTGATCTTCATACTGAAGTACTACAGGGCGCTAGGGATTACTTCTTCAGGATTTAGGTAGGCTTTTAAGAAAATCTTAGTAATCAGGGGTTTCTCTAAATGATAAAGACTTCTTTGGCAGCTAAAATAGGTGAAATCCTCTTTTTTAGTGGTGCTTAAGTAGGGGCTGGAAAATCACTAATGGGGTTAAGGGGATTCAAACCTCTGAAATCCCTTTTATCTGTAGGTCAGATTCTTTGGTTACCGTCTTGGCATGTGTGCAGGAAATATAAGGAGGAAGAAAATTAAACTCTTCAAAGTTTCCTTTGAGTCAGGTATTGTGTTACATATTTTCTTATGTTAATTCACTTAATCATCATCACAAGCTTTCTAGATTGGCATTGCTCTGTCTTCCTCAGGAGTTCACAAAGTCATGCAGGTGATAGGTAGCACACCAGACTATATTACACATCCCTAGGAGAGTGGGCAGGAGAGGATGATCAGATGGTTTGTTCCCCAGCCCCTCCCTGTGTAAGTAACTCCTTGTTCTGTTCAGTGGGTCATCAGGGCAAGTAACTCCCATTGCCCTCCCAGCCTGCCTACCAGGTGGAGATGAAGCTGCAACAGAGACCCACTCCTACCTAGTAGGAGACAGGCATTTTGACTAGCACCTCTTCACAATGCGTCCACTGTTGTAGAGTTTTGCATACAGGTTCTCATTGAACAATGAAGCCAAACTGCTTTCAAAATTCCCAGTTGGGTGTTTCACTGTGGGTGAAGAGACTTGAGTTTCAGCTTTGGAGACAAGCTGAGATCACAATGTTAGGAACTAGCTTGTGAAGGGTGTAGGGTGGGATGATGGGATCCAAGGAGAAAGAACATCTGGAAGTCAAGTAGTTTGTGCTGCTCCAAGCCAGCAAGATTTGATATTCTTGGGTGAATGGTCACTTCCCCTAGGGTCCAATCAATTTCTGGTGTCTTGGAAAGCATGATTCATGCTTCCATGTGGAAGGGGGATGTGCTAAAGGCAAATTCCAGAGATGTCATTCTCTCTCCCCATGACTTCTGCCTTTCTAAAGATAAGCCCTCCTGGCCTGCTCTTACCACCCTATTTATTAGATTAAACCTGTACCCCATGTTTGCTATGTACCCATGACTGTACGTATCTGCTTCTTGAAAAGTGGCCACAGGGATGAAAAATTCACCAGTCGGGGGCCTACCTGAGAAAAGTCAGTGCCTTCTTGCTCTGGTAACTTCCATGGCTACCAATTGGCCACAAATCAAGTGCCAACTCCCCACTCTCCATAGTCTGGGTCATTTCCAGCCTCTTCTCCCATCCCCTATAGCCCACACTTCACCATCCATTCTGGTCACATCAGAGTTGTTCTTCCTTGACTAGATTCCACCTTTCCCTGCCTCCAATCCATTTCTGTACCATTTCTTCTGGAATGCTCCACCCCACCTCTATTTGATCTTAATCTTTCCTCAAAGTACAACTTTAGTTGGTCAAGATCACAAAGCAAAGCTGACTTTAGCAAGCTTTCCCTTAAAAGACGATCAGGGACCAACACAGTTTAGACAAAGGGGATAAATAAGGTTGCTTTAAGTTCACTTCTAGTTCAAAAGTTACCCAGGAGGGCGTGGTACTGCAGGGCTGGACAAGCTGCTGCTCTTGGGGCCAGGGGTGGCAGTCGCCAGCTGGACCCTGGGAGCAGAGAAGTCTCAGAAGGTTGTATGGACGTACTGAGGAGGGAAGCTCCTCTGATAAGAACGTAAACTGGTAACTGCCATCTGGAGTTCACCGGTTTTTCTCTGACACGATGGCACAGATCAAAATAAGAAGTCGGTGTCTCTTGCTCATTGCAAAGTGAGAAAAAAGCAAAGCTGCCCGCCCTACATGGACCCCAGCGAAGATCTGGAGATGCCCGGTGGGAAGTCTCCTGAACCCAGGCAACTGGAGGCCAGTGAAGAGGCCCTGGGTGGAGAGGTGAGATGTGGAGTCCTCAGTTCCAGCTGCAGAGGAAATTCGTGGAGAGCAGCAACAGGGAACAGCAAGACCGAAACAGAGTTTCTGAAGAACTTATAATGGTTGTCCAAGAAATGAAGAAACATTTCCCATCAGAAAGACACAATAAGCCAAGCACTCTAGATGCCTTCAACTATGCCCCTTTGCTGTGTGCACCATGTGCAAGCCAACAGTGAGTTTTTCCAGATTCTCAGTCAAAAGGGAGCACCTCAGGCAGATGTGACCACGTAGAGTCTTGAGGAGCTGGCCGCTATTGCTTCCAAACACACTTCCAAAAACACAGAGACCTTTGTGGCAGTGTTTTCACTTCTGTCTGGAAGGTTAGTGCACATTTCTGAACAGTTTGCTTTGATCCGGAATTGTCAGAACGGTTGCTTGGAGTCTTCTCACTTTGTTGACCTGCTCACTCCTAAGATGTGAGAGTGTTCTACATGCACACTGCCCAAGCTCCACTGCCCTTTTGGAACAGCTGGACCCAAAGAGCGTCACAGTATGAATGCGCTCCTGTGAAATCCTTCTGCAGGGTCCGGGGAGGTGAAGACCGGAGAAAGCAAGAGAAGTATGACTTCCCATTCCAGATCATTCCCTACATGATTCACGCATGTGGTTCTGCCCAACCAGCATCGGAACCCTGCTGTCTCACACTGGTTACGAAGCTCCTAGAATCCCAGTGGATAAAAGAATTTTTACCGCAACACACAGCAAGAAAAACAGGGGGGTGTTTTTCTTGAAGTAGATGAAAGAGCAGTGCCTTGCTGGGTTACCTATCACAGTACCTGATTGGGACCTCAATCCTAACGTACTTGTACCCAGATCGTTCTCTGATGGTTTTGGTAGACCAGAAAGTCTTGAAGTATGCAGGCCATCCTCCCTTTGAACATTCTCCCATTAGATCTTGTACTCAAAATGGAGATTTCATCATAATGGATTCCAGGTGGTCCAGTTTCATGAACCCGTGGAGCCGGAAGGTTTCTTTCATCATTCAGCATAAAGTTCAAACGAGTCCACTAAATGAGGATGTTTTTGCTACCAGAATAATAAAGATGAACAGTAATGACAAAGACATAACAGAATTATAAGAACAAATTCACAAACTTCTCTTGCAGCCGGTCCCCGTGAGTGCTTCCAGGGGCTACGGGAGCCTGGGCAGCGGCTCCCAGGAGTAGCAGGCGAGTGTGGCGTCTTCCAGCAACCCCTAGGCACTGTGCGGAGGAGCCATGGAAGGAGCCGATGATGTTATGACAGGTCTATGTCAGTGTAAACACAATTAAGAATCCGGGCCAGCAGCTGTCCATTGAGTCAATGACCAGATCATCAGTCAAGCCAGTGACCGGGACATGCACAGAGCCGCTCGGCGGTGATGAGCAGAAGGCCTTTTCTTCCTTCCAAACATCGAGAAATAATAGTATGTAAACTGAGTCTTGTGAGGATTTGAGGAAAGATCAGCACAGCCCATCCTATCAACAAACAAACTGTATTGATAGTGTTATCCGATATCCTAAGAGCTATAATATTCCAGCTTTAAAAAGAAGTACGTGGGTGGCGCCTGTGGCTCAAATGGGTAGGGCGCCGGCCGCATATGCCAGAGGTGGCAGGTTCAAACCCAGCCCCCGGCCAGAAACTTAAAAAAAAAAAAAAAGAAAAGAAAAGAAAAGAAAAAGAAGTACGTATCCTGTGCAAATACAACTTCTTTATCCTCCAAAGACAACAAACAAAACCTCAAGGCAGGTGGTGTCCAAGCATTGCACACTGTTTCTCAGATCCCAGCCATACCTAAATCAGAAATGCCAACGAATGAATGGTCCACAGATGCTGAAGGCAAGCCCTGAGCACCTTGTCCACTGCAGTGCTGAGCTTGGGGTCGGGCATAAGCCAGTGCAGTTACAGCAGCACCATGGTTCACGTCCTGCCCAACAGAGCCAGAAGATGCTACCCTGGCATGTGAGTCCTGGATTGTAAACACATAGCCAGTTCCTTTGACCTGGGAAGAATTCAAAGGGCTAAGGAAGGCTGTGCTGTCAGCCCACACACAGAAGGAAGAACAGAATCATGTTGATAAATTCTGGGAGAGGATCCCGTCATCACCCTACAGCTCCTATCTTCACCAGGAAAGCAGAAACAAAGCTAACTAGTCTTGTGTTCAAGGAGGTTCTACTTCCAAGCAGACAAGATCAGCTGGTTGCAAGAAAGGAAAGCATAAAGGCAAGAAGGTGCCCACACCCTCGGCCAGCAGCAGCTCTGATGCCAGCTCCAGTCCCCACGCCAGGGAAGTACTTAGCCACACATAGCCCCGGTGCCCTCCCTGCCTCCTGTCCTCACGTCTTGGGCCTGTCATCCCCGTCTGCGGGGATGATTCCCAGCCAGGCCCCTTACCTCACCACAGCTTTCCCCCTCCCATGACCTCTCTGGGAAGAGGATACGCAGCCGTAGACCGTCCACCTGAGCCACCCTCAGCCAGTGATGTGCAGCCTCTCCCAGCTTTCACCCCTCCTTAGTTGGATACTGTCATGACCATTTTCCTGCATGGGCCCCCCCGTTCTGTCCTTTCTTGTCATTACCACTCTTCCTGTATCCATTCTTGGGAGCAACAGACTCTTCTGAAATACCACCCCCAACAGCAGCAGTGGCTGCACACCCAGAACCACCACCTTCAGTCACCAGCCAAACGGAAGTTGAGGAAAAGTGGGAGCCTCATGTGAAGGGCACCCATTCATTAATTCCAGGAGCAGCTCACCCCTGCAGCTGCACTTACTTCAGGAGGAAATGCCCAAATCTTCTGAATTTTCAGATCATATGAAAAGGGATATTTGCCCAGAACCTGAGTATTGTGTTATAGGCAGGAGTGGGAATAAGAACAGTCGTCCTCCTGCCAGTGAATGGTCCCCGCCGTCACTTCACAAGGCGTCTCTGTCTGGAGTGAGCTCTGCAGCACTGGGAAGCAGTGACAGCAGTATATATTTTGCTAGTAGTGATTATTCTTCTGGATTACCCACAAATGGGCAGCAATCTCAGGATGCACAGAAAAAGGAAGCATTTCCCAGTTTAGCTGAAAAGTCCATCTGGAGAATGATAGGACAACACCCGAGAGCATTCTCATGATGTATCAGGTACCTGAAAAGGTTAAAGAAGTTGTGTTAAAAGATGACCTAGAAAAGCTGGAAAGAATGAGGCAGCAATAGCCGCGGTGGTTTTCTCACTGCCAGAAAGGAGGAGCAGCCAAGGTGTATTCTTGGGTTCAGAGCCAGACTGTCCCTCAAGAAGCAGACATCCGAGGCTGTGTCACTTGTGAAAACAAAGACTCAGTTGATGATGCCGCAGAATCCTGCGGTCAGGACCCGGCAGAAGACAGCAGTTGAGCAATTATGAAGATGCACCTTCGTGCTCTACCCCAGACATGTCAGACAGACAGACCTAATTGCTTATCTCTTTAAATCCTGTACTGTTAAATGACTGTGAACTTACAGTTGAATATTAAGGTTTTTCCTTCTTGATTTTTAAATATATCTTTTTTCTGAAGCAGACATTGTACATAGAATCTTATTTCTTTTTTATTCTTTACATACTAGGACTGTCAGACTTTTTCTAGTTTGTCTTCCAAAGAGATTGGATGGCCTCTAAAGAGGTATGTGTGTGATAGAACTTTACTTCAGGTGTAATCTAAAATATATTAGAAGTATGGCTACTATGATCTCCAAACCTTAGCCTCATCTGTTTTATTCTATTGTCACAGAAATTATTTTCCCCTGTTAGTTACACTTGAGGAAATCCCACCGATGAATAGGTCATGTACTTTTCATGATGGTTTCCATGAATTTAATACCTTCATATAGACTTTGTACTGGTTGATGCTTCCCCTCTATAATTAAGAGAAATCATTCCAGTGTTCTCACAACATACTGAAATATATTGTCCATTAGTATATCTGGAAATATCTAGTTTGGGGGGTTGAATTTTGACCATTGTTCTTGTAGATGCCTTTCCTTTTGATTTTCCACCTTCCCCTGAAATTCTGGAAGTCTTACCTTAATTGACCAGTTTTTAATGAGCTTATTCTGTGGAGAGTTGAAATTAGCATTTTCACGTGTCCCGTTAAAAGATCTTCTTAATCAATAGTATTTCCCTTTTTAATATTTTTGTTCTAAGATAATGATTGTAAAAAGTTCCAAAAGTCGGGCAGTGCCTGTGGCTCAGTGGATAGGGTACCGGCCCCATATATCGAGGGTGGCAAGTTTGAACCCGGCCCCGGCCAAACTGCAACAGAAAATAGCCAGGCATGGTGGCAAGCGCCTGTAGTCCCAGCTACCAGAGAGGCTGAGGCAAGAGAATTGCCTAAGCCCAGGGGTTGCAGGTTGCTGTGAGCTGTGACGCTACAGAACTCTACTGAGGGTGACAAAGTGAAACTCTGTCTCAAAAAAAAAAAGTTTCAAGAGTCAAGTTAATATTCTTATATGCTTGTATGTTCAAATATTGTCTTACCAAAACTAACAATTCTTTCTTTCCAATCAATTTTCACAAAAGAGATCTCTCTATCCCTACCAGAGGTGTGATTGCCACTGCCTTTCCTTTGCCCTTGACTAGGGGAAAACATTTCTGTAAAGTTTTATAGCTTTTTATAAATGAATCTTAATAATGATTATGAGAAGCGGTTTTTCTATCCCTGGTGACTGCTGAGCCCTGATTCTCCCTGGGTTTCTCCCTCCCTCTGAAGTGTAGTTCAGATCCTCTCAGAGTAGTGGTTTTCTGGATGGTAATTCTATCATAAGGTATCAAACCCTTTTCAGATGCTGCCTTTGACATTTCTCAGCTGTTCCATGCAAATACTCCTGTTTTATAAATGGAGAATGCTCATATTCTATCTACTCCATCTTGATGGTTAAAAGATTTTTGAAGCTTGTGTGTATATCGGTCAAATTGTATTTTTGTTATTGGTGGAAAATCAAATTTTGGTATTAACCATATAGTACATTGTCCACCAATGACCTCTGTAGTAAAAAGTTATTTGTATGGATAATGAATAATGTATGCATCATTATGATTATAATGTATGCATTATGAATATAATGTATAATGCATACATACCATACAATTATTATGCATGCATTATTGTATGTATGCATTATACATTATAATATTCATACATTTACATTCATGCATAATGTATGGATTATAATGAATTCATGTATGCATATTTCAAGCCTTATGTTCTCCAATAATGTAAGCTTTTCCTTTCCATTGTTTCTGGATTTTTTTTCTAAATTTGCTTATTTTTTTGCCTTAGTACGCATTTTATGAAGTGTATATTATACTAGGCTTGATTTGAAACGGGTGCTTGTTATAGACAGATCCATAAAACTGTTTGTAAATGTTCATCTTTGGATAGATGAGTTAGTATGCTTGAGATTGATCCTGCTGCCAAAAGTTGCGCTGAGGACTAGCGGTGGTCACTGCTGCCCCCCACAGGTGCTTGACCCAATCTAAACTTTGTTGTTCAAATGTAACTTTGTTTTGTTTTCATGTCAGAGGGGTAACTTGCAGATGTTGTAACAAGATTTGTGGGAGGCACATTTCATGCATCACGCTTATGAACTACAAAAGGATCCGAGTTTAACTTTTTATATTAATGACTATAAACAATGATAATAAGAATGTATATTATAGGCTCCAATGTTTACATAAATGTTACCCAAAAAGCTGTACTTGGGGGGGTTCGAGGTCAAGATGTATGAAAAACAAGATGTCATATGAATTAAGTACACCCTTGTGATAATTCACAAGGTAAATTTAATCCAAATTGAAATTTTGTTTCATCTGAATTTATAATTAACTATGAATTTACTTGTTTTTAATCATTACTAATATTTTAATGGGTATCTTTTTTAAGTAAAAGCAGTAAATAAATGTGTACACATAAAAAAAAAAGTCACCCAGGAGGTCAGGATCTTTGCAGAGACCAGTAGAACCAACCTGCTTCCCTGAGGCAGCCCCTCCCTGCTGCTGGGTTTTGCACTGATCCTCAGGAGGAAGGAGGCCGTGGCAACAGAGTTAAGAGTAAAGCCGGCAGTAAAGCTGTGTCTCTTGGCATTTCTCCCAGTTCCCCTCGTGGCAGACTTCCGTAACTGCACTGGGAGACATACGTACCACTGTCCTCCACTGTGAGATACTTCATTCAATCAGAATTTAGTCACCCCAGAGTTCACTCCCACCGTAGCCCCATTCCCTGCACCCTCCGTCACTCATCACAGTACCTAAATAGTCAGAAAATGGGACTGCTGTGCTTGAATTTAAAACCTCCTACCATGCCTCTTGTCCTCTGCATGAGTTCAGTTACCTCCTGAAACATACAGCTCCTCACCTGCAAACCCTGCCTCAGTGCACACCTTGCCAGATTTAAAGAAGTCCTGGTACCCACAGCAATTTGCTTTGTGTGTTCTCGCAATGGTAGCATGCTCAGAAGCACTTGCTTCACCAAGCAGTCCTATCTGTAACCTCTGGCAGATAACTCAAGTGAGTGGCCGGAGGACAGAGCCAGGGCCTGTCAGTTCCTACGTGTGCCTCAGACACCCGGCACATGGGTCCACCCCTCTCATCTGGGTTTAGCCAGAGATGGGCTCCGTGGAGATCCAAACACATTAGCTATTTGTTAGTTGAGCTCGTTCCTAGCATCTAGCAGGTTTTCCATTTGTGATTGAATCTCAAGGGAATAAAGTGAAAAGAGGGTCCAGTGTCCTTTGGATGAAGGTTTATCTTCACAAAGCAAGAGCCATCTGTGAACTTCTAATCTTCAGAACAAATTCTGGGCCTATGCCAGTCTGTCCGCAGGACCCAAAGTCTTAGCTCCATTCTGAGGCGTGAAGTTGATGAGCCAAGCTCAGTGACAGCTCCTGGTTCCTCACTTTTCTTAGGCAGCTTCTGTAGCAGCTGAAATTCCTGCCATCTGTGCCAGTACAGGTTGATCCCAGCTCTGTTACTGACAAGCAGCTGAAAGGGCTCAGAGCTGATGGTCTGGCTCCAAAAGGTGTTAGTGTTAATCATCAGAGGTCAAGTCTACTGGTCTCAAAGAAACCCCTTGCATCTGGGATCCACGCATCTCCATGCTGGCTTTGTGTCTTTTCAAGGTTCACATCTTCAGGGTCCCACTGTGGAGAAAAGACACAAAGGGTACCTGGGTGGAACAGATCCTTCCCATCTATTATAATCTCCCACCCCAGGCAGCAGCTCCAACCCTAGTTCTCAAAGACAAATGGGTAAGGACAAGTTACCCAGGCCCATGTTTATAGGTCTTAAGGGGACAAGTGTAACTTTAAAGCAAGGAATTAGGAGCAGCCATCCTAAACAGACTAGCCCCACTTCCCTTCCCACCTTCTTTTTCCATTGTCCCTGCCTTCACCAGGCCCTTATCTAGTGAGATTGACTCATGTTCTCTTTATTCTGAGAATTCTTACCGCCAGGTACAGCTCATTACTGGAAAGGATCAAACTCGACCCATTCTTTATAGCCTAGGTAACTGCCCCATCCTCCAAGAAGTCTCCCTTGAGTGCTTTAGTCCATTGAGCTGCTGCCCCCTTCTCTTTGTATAACCTATACCACTCATTTTCACCTGAGCTCAGACTGCCTGGCCTTTCTTTGGACAACTGCCTTGTTTTCTCAGGTAGATGATGAAGCTCCTTAGATGCAGGGCATGGGGGTTTCCTCTCTATCTGAGGCTCAGCAGACTTGTCAAAACCCAATTCAGAGCAGAGGGCACTGCCAGTGAATAGTTCATCACTTTGACTCTAAGTTTGGAAAATTGAAATTTGCAGGGGTAAAAGTGAAAGGTAAAAAAAAAGGGGGGGGGGAGGTGTTAAGCATTGCTGAAGCTTTTGCAAAGTCCTATTCTACTATGATGGATTAGCAAGAGAATTTTGCACCTGGGTCAATATCAAGCCGTTCCTTAGTATTCCCTTTGGTTCCAGCCACAGAGGCCAGGGGATTGGGCAAAAGTCCTCCTCCCGTCATTTAAACTGCTGCTTTCACTTTGGGCCTCTGTTTCCTCATGTGTAAGTGGTGGTGTTAGATCAGCAACTAGATAATAAGATCTCTTCCATTTCTGAGCTTCTGCAACTGATGAGTCTGAGGCACAAGTCACATCTACAGTATCAGGAGACCCAGGAAAAAAACAAGCAAAGGTGATACAGAATGTTTGCCTGGGCCATGTGATCTATTTGGGCAAGATAACAGAGCCAGTCCTGGCCATGCACTCCAAGACAGATGCTTGACCAGTTCCTCGACCTTAAGCTGGATCAAACAGTCCAGTCCTAAGAGGTCCCAAATAAGGTCTCCAAGGCTCCCTGATCCACTGACAGAATAAAACACAAACTGTGGCTTTGCTTTGGACAGAAATAAAGAGCCCAATTCAATTAGTGATTTACCAACAATAACTGAGTTGAGTTCTAATGCTTGGTGTTTAAAAAAACCGTCATGTTGAAAAGATCATCTCATCCCCAGTGACCTTGCAGGCCAGGGACTAAGATGACTTGGTTCACGCAGTTCAGCCCCCTGTACCTGTCTGGGGCTGTGCCAGCCACTTCCAGTATAAACATCTCATTTACTTGGAATTACAGACGTGGCTGGACACTTTTAACCACATTCCTTCCTGACCTTAGCAAAGACCCAAGTAAAAGAGCTCATCAGGCCCCTCAGACTATACAGACCCATGTGCCCAGATGCAGAGGTAGGGCCTGTTCTTTTTGAGCATGGCTGTGGGCTCTGATGAATGCTGTTTTCGAACTGAGGCCTGATGCCTAGATTACTGTTCTCAGATTGTGTCCTGGACCAGCTACAACAGAAGTACTCAGGTTGCTGAGTACTGGAGACTGAGGCTGGAGGCCCAGCTAGCTCCACCTAGCCCCATCTGTGGATTGAGACCTAAGGTATGGCATTTTAGCAAGTTCTGAGGATGATTCTTAGAAGCCCTGATGATCAAGAACCATTGCTCTAGCTTCTTAAATGGCTTCCTAAGAGTTATTCTTGTGAATCCTGATCAGGGCAGCTGCCTGCAATAGCAGCTGCCTGCCACTCTGAACAAGTGAACTCTTTAAAGTGGCACAAGTCTTAGAAAATTTAAAAATATCTTTCTTAAGAATCCCCAGAATAGGCTGGACGCCCATAGCTCAGTGTTTAGGACGCCAGCCACATACACTGAGGCAGGCGGGTTTGAACCCAGCCTGCTAAACAACAATGACAACTGCAACAAAAAAATAGCTGGGTGTTGTGGCAGGCGCCTGTAGTCCCAGGTACTTGGGAGGCTGAGGCAAGAGAATCGCGTAAACCCAAGAGTTTGAGGTTGCTATGAGCTGTGATGCTATGGCATACAGAGGGTGACATAGGAAGACTTTGTCTCAAAAAAAAAAAAAATCCCCAGAATAATCTGTTTTGTTTTTGTTTTTGTTTTTTTTTTTTGAGAAAGAGTCTCATTTGGTCACCCTCCATACAGTGCCGTGGCATCTTAGCTCATAGCAACCTCAAACTCTTGGGTTTAAGTGATCCTATTGCCCCAGCCTCCCAAGTAGCTGGGACTACAAGCGCCCACCACAGCCCCTAACTATTTTTCAGAGATGGGGATCTCACTCTGGCTCCGGTTGGTCTCGAACTCGTGAACTCAGGCAATCCACCCGCCTCAGCCTCCCAAGTGCTAGGATTACAGGCGTGAGCCACTGCACCCAGCTCCCAGAATAACGTCTTTTAAGACTTCATTTTAAGTAATCAAAAGCATCGCCATGTGATCTACTTGGGCAAGCTAACAGAGCCAGTCCTGTTATCAGGAAACCGGGCATAAAGAGAATTTAAGCAAAATATGATCTATTTTCATATCAGCGACAATCTTGGGAGACAGCAGGAACAGATAGTTACCATAAAACATGTTCATCTGTCACTTGGAGGCAAGGGTGGCATGGAGACAGCAGCTGCCTGAGGTCTCAAAATGACAACGTGTAGAACTGTTTATTGCGACAGCCACTGCAGCCGCACCCACCACCACCAAGTGACCTGCAGCTACTCTGCTCGCTCACAGACCTTTGTTCCAAACCACGTCTCTTCATGAGTCCTTACCAGATAGTCTGGCCTTATCTGAATACCTCCAAAGCAGACAGAACTCTGAACTGAAAACCCCATTGATCCTCAGACTTGCCTCTCATTTTTACATTCTGTTATTTTTATGGAGACAGGGGTCTTGTTATTTTGGCCAGGCTAGTCTTGAACTTCTGGCCTCAAGAGATCCTCCTGCCTCGGCCACTCTAAGTATTAGGATTATAGGCATGAGACACCATGCCTGGCCTTTTACATCCTTGTCTTACTAAAAGACTTTATCATGGGCCAAGCCATCCAAGGAGGTCTAACAAAATCAGGAAATGAAATCAAGCCATAACAAGCCCCTGCTGGAAGGTAGAGTGTGAGTGTCCATACCTGCTCGGAGTTTAGGGCCTCCCAATACTTCTGCTGCAGAATAAAAAGAGATAAAGTGTTGGACAGATTCTGCCACCATTACAGAGCAGAGCAGAGCAGAGCTCAGTGCCAGCCTGTCTGCTTGGTGAGCCAGAAGACAGGACCTCAGATGGTTGGGGGATGAGGGACAGCTGACTTCAGCAGGCAGGAAGGCAGCAGCTATTAGTAGTTAAATGATCAATAGCATAATTGCATTAATTATGAAGGGCTGCAGGTCCTGGGAAAAATCATAATCTATAGAGATTTACAAATTACTATTATTAGAAATTATTCTTAGGAGTAATAATTACAATAAACCTCCCATTTATTAACCACATGGCTGAGATGATTCACCTCAAACCCTAACACTGAGAACTGCCAATAAAATCCCCACCTTGCAAATACCGGGTATTCACTACCAGCCAAGATTCATTTGTAATCAGCATTTACTGCATGCTTGGTTCCACTCCAGACCTCAAATACATCTGACTCAAGGTCTTGAAGGGCAGGCATCCCTGTCTGCTGTTGTTGCTCCAGCCTCTCCAGCACATGCTGCCTAGGGGAGGTGGATTTCTGACACAGAGCTATGAATCTTCAAGTATCTGTTACACTAATTTGTGAGTTATCTATTAAATTACAGCTGCCAACCTGAACAGTTCACAGGTTTAGGGGTTATTATTACATTAAAACAGCATCTACTGTTCAACTTTTTTTTTTTTTTCTTGAGTCAGCGTCTCAAGCTGTCACCCTGGGTAGAGTGCCAGGGAGTCATAGCTCACAGCAACCTCCAACTCTTGGGCTCAAGCAATCCTCTTGCTTCAGTTTTTTTTGATTTTTGGTAGAGACGGTGATGGGGTCCTTGCTTTTGCTCAGGCTGGTCTCATACTCATCAGCTCAAGCTATCCACCTGCCTCGGCCTCCCAGAGTGTTAGGATTACAGGCCTGAGCCACTGCTCCCAGCCTTTTTTCTTTTTCTTCTTTTTTTTTTTTTTTTTTTTTTGAGACAGTCTCACCCTGTCTCCCAGGCTAGAGTGCCATGGTGTCTTAACTCACAGCAACCTCAAACTCTTGGGCTCAAAGAGATCCTCCCGCCTCAGCCTTCTGAGTAGTTGGGACTATAAGCCCTCGCCACAATACCCAGCTAATTTTTCTATTTTTTAGTAGTGATGGTGTCTTGCTCTTGCTCAGACTAGTCTTGAACTCCTGAGCTCAAGGCATCCATCTGCCTTGGCCTCCCTGAGTGCTAGGATTACAGGCATGAGCCACTGTGCCTGGCCTCTTAAATTTTCTTTTAAAAGAGAGCTCACAGCAACCTCAAACTCCTGGGTTCAAGTGACCCCCCTTCCCCACACACACAGTCCCTTGAGTAGCTGGGACTGCAAGCACCCTCCACAACACCTTGCTAATTTTTCTATTTTTAGTAGAATCAGGTCTTGCTCTTGCTTAAGTTGGTTTAAATTTTCATTTTTTAAATTTTTTTTGAGACAGAGTCTCACTTTGTCACTCCTGGTAGAGTGCCTGTGGCATCATAGCTTACAGCAACCACAAACTCTTGTACTCAAGTGTACGCTTGCCTCAGTCTCCCATGTAGCTGGGACTATAGGTGCCCGCCACAACGCCCAACTATTTTTAGAGATGGGGGGGGGGTCTCCCTCTTGCTCAGGCTGGTCTCGAACCTGTGAACTCAGGCAATCCACCCGCCTTGGCCTCCCAGAATGCTAGGATTAAATGCTAGCCACTGCTCTCAGCCTCTAAATTTTCATTTTAAATGACTCTTTAATTAAAGCATTTTCAGGGCGGTGACTGTGGCTCAATGGGTAAGGGCACCGACCCCACATACCGAGGGTGCCAGGTTCAAACCCGGCCCCGGCCAAACCGCCAAAAAAAATAGCCAGGTGTTGTGGCGGGTGCCTGTAGTCCCAGCTACTTGGGAGGCTGAGGCAAGACAATCGCTTAAGCCCAGGAGTAGGAGGTTGCTGTGAGCTATGATATCACAGCACTGTACTGAGGGCAATAAAGTGAGACTGTCTTTAAAAAAAAATTTTTTTTTAAAGCATTTTCAATCATACACAAAAGCAAGAGGATGATCTAATGCAGCAGTTTTCAACCTGTAGGTCGCGACCCCTTTGTAACAATGAAAATACATCCTGTGTATCAAATGTTTATGATTCATAACAGTGGCAAAATTACAGTTATGAAGTAGCAATGAAAATAATTTTATGGTTGGGGGTCACCAAAACATGAGGAACTTTTTTAAAGGGTCACGGCATTAGGAAGGTTGAGAACCACTGATCTAATGAATCTAGCTCTCCAATTATTCTATTTGCTAGAGTATTTAAAGTAAATCATTCATCTCCAAATATTTCAGAATGTATCTCATAAATAAGAACTTTTTGAAAAGATCCTCTAAGCACAGTGCCACCACCTAACAAAATTAGTGTTATTTCCTTAGACTTCATCTTTTAATGACATCCTGCTGGGGGAACATAAACTGAAAAATAATCAGAAGAGATTACAAATTACTAAAAATGGTTCCATACACATTGCAAAAAGCAGACATGTCGATGACATAAAACAGGGATTGAAAAAGTTAAACAACTTACACTTATAATGGAAATAAGCAATAAACTTTATGCTTTATTTCCATTATATGTGTAACTTTATGCTTTATAAAAATGCTAACTTTCAGCTTTCTTTAGAAAATGTGGGTCTTCTTGCAAAACAAACAATAATCTGTGGTTTTTATAGTTAGTGGGTAATTGGTTTAAAAAAAATCATTATGTGCAATGTGGTATTCTGGATTTTATCCTAAGAAAATTAATAGAAAGACAGGTGAAATCCAATTAAAGTCTATATTTAATAGGAGGGTACTCATGTTAATTTCTTAGTTTGGCTATAGGTAGCATGGTTTATGTAAGCTCTGAACTTAGGGAAACTGGGTAAAGTTCATACAGAAACTCCGTACTACTTGTGCAACTTTTTCGTAAATCTAAAATTTTTCAAATTAAAAAGTTCATTTAGGCCGGGCGTGGTGGCGCACGCCTGTAGTCCCAGCGCTGTGGGAGGCCGAGGCGGGTGGATTACCTGAGCTCAGAGGTTCGAGACCAATAACAACAATGAGCCAGAGTAAGACCCCGTCTCTACTAACGTCAATAACAGCC
>CAUYPK010035608.1:0-104284 GCA_963574355.1 Loris lydekkerianus | reverse complement strand
AACCTACTGATTCCTCAATTATTGTAATTGTCTTGGGTATATATTTTTATTTTTGAAATTTACCAGTGGCTGCTGCATTTTCCACCTCGGCTTATACTCGAGTCACTAAGTTTTCCCAGTTTTTAGGGTAAAATTAAGGGGGTCGGCTTATACTCGAGTATATACGGTATCTCTACTTGCTCTTTGGCTCAACATTATATTTGAGGAGGTCACCTGTGTTGACAAAGGTGTTGTAGCACATTAATTTCTATTAAGGAGATGTCATTTTCTATTAAGGAGCTCTCCCTCCACGTTTTAAAAAAATCTTAGACCTGCGGATATTTTCATATTTGCACATGTCTTCTGGAATGCGTGTTCAGTGCAAGCATTTCTCATTGATACAGACTAAGGTGTGGAATTGGCTAACTCAAGAGGGACAGATATTTCCATATGAGCTCATTGTACCTCAAAACAGATTTTAAAAAAATTCCACTCTTTCATTGAGGGGATGGCATTGGGAGGGACCTGACATTTGGGGGGATGAAAGTTCCATTTCCCCAGCTTTGCATGGACCAATGGCTCTCGTGTTTGATTTCTTGATATTGGCAAATATTTCCATTTCTGCCGCCCATCCTGTTTCCCAGCTGGGTTCCAGTTCTCTCTTTGTTTCAGCCCCGGTTGACTTAGCTTATCTTTTTTTTTTTTTTTTTTTAGCCTACAATGCATTACCTGTATTGTTTGTTGAATCTTATTCAGAATTTCCACATTTTAAATGGCAAAGTACCTGTCTTCCACACTGCAAGACGCAACTGAAAGCTTAAACCTTATACCCAATTTTAAAACTCTCCCATAATAATAGTCTTGGTGTTATTTAAGATAGGGTAAATATTATATACAAATGACTATGCTATGTTAATATGACAACAGCAGCAGGCATCAAGGAGTTGTAGATATTAAAAGGTGACGTCTTTCATAAGCTTAGATTAAAAATTAACAGATCACCTGGGACAAAGAGAGAGGAAATTTTAATAGTGTTGGGACAACTGGACAGCCATTTGCATAAAGATAAAATTGGATTCATGCCTAACACCATGCACAGAAATAAACTCTATATGCATGAAAGTTCTAAATATAAAATGTAAAACTATATAAATAGAGAAAGTAGAAGAATTCTTTTGGAACCTGATGAGAAAGAGAAGGTTTTCAAACTATGACTCCAAATCCAGTTGCCCTATCTTTAAATATTGATACATTTAAATCTCTAAAAATAAAATTCTTATGAATGGCAAATAATCACCATAAACAAATTCAAAAGGACAATGAAAAATTGGTAGAAAATAAATGCAACGTAGGTTGCAAATGAGAGGCTAGTATTTTTAAAAATTTTTAAAGAAATATTATTGTGTATGATAAGTATCATATACATATCAATTAACTCACATAATCCATTTTCCCCTGTGGCAAGAAACGCTACAATGTACTCACTTAGCACAAATACCAAATACAATATACTATTATTAACTATAGTCCTGTTGTACATTAGATTTTTTATTTCATCCTTCATATTTTTCTACCTTCTATCATTTAACCTATATCTCCCTATGCTCTCCTTCCAACCCCAATCCTGGTAACTGCGGTTTTATTTTCTATCTCTACATATTTGACCTTTTCTTTTCTTAGATTCCACATATAAGTGAGATCATGCAATATTTTTCCTTCTACATTTGGCTTATTTCACTTAGTATAATGTTCCCCTGATCCATTCATATTGTGGCAAATGGCAGGATCCCCTTTTTAAAGGTTGAGTAATATTCCATTATAATACATATATATCGGGTGGCCATAAAGTTCATGTACGATTTAAAATAGTGTGCAAGTTAAAATTGCACACAAACTTTATGTCCACCCTATATGTGTGTGTGTTTTTATGTGTACATGCACACATATACACTATTTCTTTATCCATTCTTCCATTGATGTTGTCTCCATACCCTGACTATTGTGAATAATACTTCAGTGGACATGGGAGTGCAGAGATCTTTAAAAGGCGGTTATTTCATTTCCTTTGGGTTATATAACCATAAGAGGGATTGCTAGGTCTTATGATAATTACTTTAGGAAGCTCCATGCTATTTTCAACAATGGCTGCACCAATCCACAGTCCCACCAACAACATACAAGGGTTTCCTTTCTTCCATAACTTTGCCAACACTGGTTACCCCTCATCTTTCTGACAATAGTAATTTTTATGTCGTCTTTGGATAAATGTCTATTCAGGTCTTTTTGCAATGTTTAACTTTGTTATATATTTTCTTGCTATTGAGTTGTATTAGTTCTTCATAAATCTTGGATATTAACCCCTTATCAAATATACAGTTTGCACATATTTTTCTAAGCCTATAGGTTGTCTTTAATTTTGGTGATTATTCCCTTTGCTGTGTAGAAGCTTTTTAGTTTGGGGTAGTCCCATTTGTTAATTTTTGGTTTTATTGCTTGAGCTGTGATATTTGAAAATATCATTGCCAAGGGCTATGTCAAGGGGCTTTTCCCAGCTGTGCACAGTAGCTCATGACTGTAGTACCAGCCCTGTGAGAGGCTGTGATGGGAGGATGACATGGGCTGGCATGAGACCAGGATTTCATGGGCAACAGTGAGATCCTTGTCAAGAAAAGTAGTAACAATGAAAAAAACTTTAAGAAGTTTTTATAAAGGAGTTTCCTCCCATTTTCTTTTATGCCTTTTTATTTTTTGGAGACAAAGTCTCACTTTCTTGCCTCTGGTAGAGTGCTGTGGTATCGTAGCTCACAGCATCCTCAAACTCTTGGGCTCAAGTGATCCTCTTGCCTCAGCCTCCCAACTAAATGGGTCTACAGGCATCCACCACAATATGCTGCTATTTTGTTAGAGATGGGGTCTCACTCTTGCTCAGGTTGGTCTCAAACTCATGAACTCAAGCAATTCACCTGCCTGGGCCTCCCAGAGTGCTGAGATTATAGGCATGAGCCACTGCACCCAGCTATATTTATGCTTTTAATAAATTTTGAGTTAATTTTTTGTGTATAGTATGCGTCAAATTTCAATCTTTTGCATGTAGACACCTTGTTTTCCCAGAGTTATTTACTGATGAACCTATTCTTTCCTCGTGTGTTTTCTTGCTGTTTTATACAATACTTAAGGAAATGCAAGCAATATAATACCTATAAAATAAAATTTGGCAATATCTATAAAACTATGTTTATAACTATACCTTGTCTTGCAAATCCTCAATATTTTCCTTGAAGATATCCTGTTAATATGGAAAATAACTGTGCAAAGGCATTCATTGCACTGCTGCAGCAAAATTGCATTATATATATTTGCAAAATTTCAGAGACAACATGAAGGACCATATACAGACAACTGATTGACTAAACTATGGCACATTTACAAGACAGCATATATGTCTACCGGATGGCAAAGAATAAGGAATCGCTCTAGAAATTGATATACAGTGATGTCCAGGATATGTATTTAACCTAGTAAAACAACATGCAAAAGAAAATGTATAGTAGGCTACCTATATATAAAGAAGAAGGAGAAATAAAATTATATGTGTGAAAATTCATCTTTGTCTGTATCTACTATAGAAGGGGAAATGAGATTCTCTGTGTGTGTAGACACACGCTTCTCAGTATGAAGAGAAGCACAATAAAACAGAAGGATAAACCAAAACCTAATGAAACCAATGATCTTCAAAAATTAGGAAGGGATGAAATAGAATAAGAGAGGGAACAACATTCCTTCGAGTACACTGTTTTTTGCTTTTGTCATTGAAATCATATTAATGTTCTACAGATTTAAGAAGCTTAAATCATCAAGGACAGAAAATACTTCCTAAACATGAACACAGATACAACCATCCTACCTGTATATAAAGTAGATTAACAAAACCAGGATGAAGAAAAAAGAACTTACTCAAGGAACTTTAGAATACAGTACAGGACTTTGTCTAAAAATCTTCAGTGTAAAGACACAAAGAATTACGAAAAAGCCTTTGAACTTTATTTAGCAGGTTAGTTGTCCAGTGGTGTTGGTTTCAGAAATATGTGTTGTGGCAATCAGGCATTTGCTACATGTAACTTGTGATTTATGTTTGAGTTTTGTGCATTGAAAAGCCCTGGAAACAATATCTCGGTTGCAATGAGCTTATTTGGCATCCAAAGTTTGGTTTCTTAATGCTCTTCTCCATTAAAAGGCATCTTACAGGCATCACTCATTATAGCACTAAGAAAGAACAACTTGATCTCGAAACACCTTATTGTGTCAGAAAGCAAGAGGATGCTCAGAAACTCAGTGGAACATGTTAGAATGACACAGGAGCCAGTGTGATGGGACTCTAACTGGGCAAATCTGGAGCAGTTTGAGCAGCAAAATGAGAAAAGCCAGTCATGGATTATGAAACCTCAAATTAACCACAACAAAAAAATGGGCTAAATGCAGAAAAGAGGGAAAATATGGTGGGAGAGATTTTTCTTTAGGATCAGACACCATTACATGCTGAAGAAATATAGTTAGCAAGGTGCTGTTTAGAACCATAGAACAATTGATTCAGGGAGGAAGCACCAAAGCATTCTAAAACAATAGGAGACTATCAGCCAACTGTCGTTCATTCATTACAAAAGGAAATAAATGAGCCTTTATAGTGGAGAAATTTGATGGATACCACTTTAAACTAAGTGGTATCTTGATCAAATTGAATAAGAACAGGCCAGGTGCCTGTAATATTATTATTGCTCTAGGAGGTCAAGGTGGGAGGATCGCTTGAGCTCAGGATTTTAAGAACAGCCTCAGCAAGAGTAAGACCCCCCAATCTCTAATAAAAATAGAAAAATTAGCTAAGTGTTGAGGCAGGCACCTATAGTCCCAGCTACTTGGGAGACTGAAGCAGGAGGGTCTCTTGAGCCCAAGAGTTTGAGCTTTCTGTGACCTAGGCTCAGGCCGCAGCACTCTAGCTTGGGCAACAGAGTGAATCTCTGTCTCAAAAAAGAAAAAAATTGAACAAGAACAGTAATGGAGGACAAAGTGACATTTTGTGACTCTTGTGGAGATGTCTTGAAAAGAAACAACATTGCTCATGCAGAATTTATTCCCAAAATGCATAACCTTAATTGTGTGGCACATTTTTTTTTTTTTTTTTTTGAGACAGAGTCTCACTATGTCACCCTTGGTAGAGTGCTGTGGCATCACAGCTCACAGCAACCTCCAACTCTTGGGCTTAAGTGATTCTCTTGCCTCAGTCTCCCAGGTAGCTGGGACTATAGGCGCCCACCACAACATCTGCCATTGTTTGGTTGCAGTTATCATTGTTGTTTAGCTGGCCCGAGCTGGGCTTGACCCCGCCAGCCTTAGTGTACATGGCTGGCACTGTAACCATTGTGCTACGGGTGCCGAGCCTGTGTGACACTTTTTGAAATGTCACTGTCATATCATAAAAGAAAAAAAAAAGAGAGAGAGATTAATCTTTGTGAAAGAGTTACTGCTAAGTGTAGAAATCCAGACATCTCGGGGCCTCATATAAACTTTACTGCAAATGGACTCAGCTCTTTGGGAACTGTAAGTAAGACAAGTAATGCGTGGAGACAGCTCGCAGAGCTGGGGGTCAACCCAAGCATTCCTCTTCCGTGTTCTTCTTTCTCTTCCTCTTGCATCTCTACCCTTTACTATGCTTAAGCAATTATAGTATTAATGTCACCCAAATATGTCAATAAATAAATAATACAATTCCAGGCAGTTCATGGCAAATTTTGCACTCAACTCCCCAAACTACTGCACGTCTGCTTTATTTTTTATCTATAAAACAAGGATTATAAGAGTACCTACCTTGCAAGAGTTGGAAAAAATCAAATGAATTAAAAGTATTTAAGAAAAATAGGAGTAGATAAGTATTTACTGAGTCATAGCTATCATTAAAGAACCAAGCAATTTATTGTTCAAACCAGGATATTTTTGGCAGTGAAGGGGAACAACTCGAATAATTATGCTGGGATAACGGGTGTGGATAAGGCTGTTCCAGGAAAACTAGAATGTAAGGCTCCCCCTAGCTATGGTTACTATGCCTCTCAGAATCACTGTGATTTCTATTTAATGGTATTTTATTATATTTTTGATACCAAATAAGATTACCATTATGATTTTATTCAGTCCTATTAAAAACATGTAAAGCATTTTTATTATCCATATAATTTAGATAGGGAAACCAAGTGACAGAAATTTTATTAATTGACTTCTAATGGTCACACATTTAGAAAAGGTTCAATTGGGATTGAAAAAAGGCTGCCTCTGATTTCAAATTCCAGGCTCTTAACGAGTGTTCTATACGCTTGTCTCACTCACGTGAATCTACAATCTCTTATCGCACTGATCCACGTCTTTGTGTGATCTGAATACTTATTATTGATATGCAAGAACATAGTTTTTCTTACATGTCTGATCCCTGCTTCCATCGGCTCATCATCACCCAATGAGTACTGGTATCAATTGGGCGCAGAGTTATATGTTGTGGTGTTTTGTAAATACTATGATAAGGAGGCCATGTAACATAGTAGCTGGGTCGGGACAGCCCAGGTGAAAATCCCCATTCCATCACTTATTACTCAGAGGAACGCGGGCTTGGCTCCGTCTCAGTGTCTAAACTCATGTGTTTGGTCCTGAGCCTTAAGGAGGGTCAAGTTTACAGTACAGAGTTCTCATCAATCAAACCACCAATAGCTCTGAATCTGTCTATATGTGAAAGCAGCCTGCAAATCACCAGGGCAACCCAAGAAACTCTCCATCGGCTCCTCCTAAGGGTTAGGTTTCCGTGACAGTGAGCCCTGGTGTGCCTTCTTCCTGCCTCTCTCTCTCTTTCCCTTAGCATCAACCTGTTTTGGAAAGGCCATCTTTTCTTCTGTGCTCTGCTTTCCCCACCAGAGCTCTCCTATTACACTGTGCATGTTTCCACTATGAATAACACATCAGATACCGAAATAATGGGTGATTTAACTAATATCCTATAATGCAATACCCATTAGTGCAATACAAAATAATATTATGAGATTTTATTAGCTCATATTAGTAAACACAGATTGCATTAAAAGCTGTTCCTGTTTTATTTTTGAAATGCTTGGATATGATAGACTATTATAAAATACCCAAATTATGCTGTTCTCAAACTGTAAATTTAAGTTTCCCGCTGAGCAGATTATGTTAAATCTTTTTCTTTTTCTTTATTCTTATGAAGGATAAGGATATGGTGGCTACAGGGTCTCTCTTTGTTCCCCTTCCCTGCTGTATACGAAACAGTTTAAGAGCACTTCCAGGGAAATAGTTTCTGACCTCCTGTCCCTTGTTTTCTAACCAGATACTAGTAACAACATCAAATGCCACTTCTTAGCATTAAAAATTAGATATTATCTAACATTAGACTCTACATAGCACAAGGTAAAGGGGCTTTTTGGCAGATAGCCAGGTAATTAGCTCAATGCAGCCCAAACAAGAACATTCAAAGCCTCATTGGAGGGGCCTGCCTACCCCTCTAAAGCACCCCTCCCCATCCTTGCTATAGGAAAACCTGTGAAAGGATGCATTTAATATTTCCACTTTAAGTATTCATCTTTTGAATTTTCACCACCCCCTACAAGTATGCCAGCTCTTTCATTTACCAAAGCCATTATCATACCAAGGTGAAGATTATATAGGAAAAAAAAAAATCCCACTCAAAATAATAATGCCATCTTGATGTTTTCCCATGCTAATAATTTTGAGGGTTAGAACAGAGTGACTGCAGTGACCACTTCTGAAGTCTATTATCAAGGTGCTTTTCTTCTTCTAAGCAAGGGAAAGGATCATGTGTTGGTAATAGAATCAAAGTTAGTAAATCTAACCAGAATATTATAATTTTTATTTTGTGAGTAATGGATTTTTAACATCTTTGACTAGGGTAGGAAATGTTTTAAAGAGTTGTTTGCTCAAATGATCCCGAGTGTCTTCAGTGACACTTGTAGGTCATAGAGGAACATTTTAAAACAATGGAAGCTCTACATCTAGAGCACGAACACTTGGAGTTATTTTTGTGAGAAACATTACTGAATTAATAAAGTAAAAAGGGATCATCCACCAATAACACACAAACCACACCAAATTCTGTCCTGACCGTCTCCAGTCAGCACGTCCTCCTGCTATGCTCACTAATTAAAACCCTTGAACCAGTGCAGTCTCTCTCCAGCAATAAATTTCTCAGAAAAACTCTTATAGTTATCACCTTTGTTTATTTACCAATGAATTTCTTCTCAATCCAATGAAATATAAATATTGCCCACAGCATTTCCAGAACTGTTCTATATTAATTTACTTACGATCACCTAATATGGGTAAATATTTTGGGGGTTATGCTGCGGGGTGAGAGGAAGGAGAATCACAGTGTTTTTTCCCCTTTCTAACAGTTTATGTTCACCATTGCTATTTGGTGCCATGGTGGGGGATTTTTCATCTAGCCTCTTTTGGGCACTCCTAACCAGGTCAATGAAATGCTAGTTAGACATCTCCAGCCAGGTCTGACAAATAACGAAGGAGCCGTAAAGAAGGAATCTGGTAGAGATGTGTTCCCCACATAAAGTTTTTGTATAGTTGTCAATAACCACTACCAAAGAAGCAACCGTAACTGACTAGATTATGATTTATGATGCTTTTTAAAATTCCATCATTTTCCCAATAGTTTTGTCCCCAAATTTGGAAGCCTGGATTCCCCCACCCCGGATTACCACCTCCCTAATTATATCTTCTAAATAGAATAATTTTTCTTGGCTTCATCTTCATAGTTACCCTTTATCTATTAACCTTGTTGACTGAACTCTATTTCCTCTTCCAAATACTTTCTTTTGTTCTGCTTTTTCTAGTATAGCAATTTTGTCTTCCGCCTCTTTGCATAACTTTCTTTTCTTCTGATTGTGATTTTGTAGTTCCTTTTGACACTATTTCAGCCATAATTTTCAGTCTGAAGTACAACACAGAAACTAATCCTCATTGAATCTTGGACACATCTCACATCACGTGATGGATTCTCTCTCCCTGATAAGAGTCACACACTTTACTTTGTAACATTTGATGTCCATATTATTTGAGTTACACAAGGTAAAGGTGATGCAAGAGAGGGGAAAAGGCTATTAAACATCAGTCTAGAAGCTCCTTTATATTCAAATAGAACAAATTGAATCCTATTTCCCAATAAGGATGAGAATACATTTGCAAACCCCCCAAATTTCTTAAAATACAAGTTAACAGTGGACAGAGATCTGCATAGGTGTAAAGAAAACCAAATATCTATAAATAATCATTGATATACACCCAGTTGATTTAATTTTATAAAATTAAAGTCCTCATTTTTTAATTTATGGCAAACATTACGTGGATTTCAGTGTGACAATACCTCGAATCTTGAGCTTGTTGGAGCAAGGGTTTGATACGATGTGGTCTTTTCTGTAGGTTCTTATAAACCCCAATCTTCTGTTGAAAACACTTGGTAACTCCTTTTCCTCAGAAATTCTATTTCTGCATGAATAATTGAGGGAGGAACTTTTAGATTTCATAACAATTTTCATTTATCTACATAGTTCACAGTTATTTTCAATGATTAAAAGCAGTTCTTGTACACGTTTTCTGTTAGAAGAGAAAAAGACTTAGAAAGAGCATATGTGTAACAATTAAGAACCTCTGTGGTTCTAAAAAAACATCTCCATTGAAAGAGACTGATCTTACTGCTCAGCGATCGTGCCTTCCCATAGAACTGAATTTCAATAGCTAATAACTGGCTCCTCTTGGTGTGCTCATTTTACGGTAGTGTAAATGACAAGCTTTCATTTTGCTGCAGTTGATCACACTGCTTCAAACTGTGTTTCATTTTAGGGGAACAGAGTAGTATGAGTGGAATGCTTTTGATTCTGCAGCCTGTGAAATGGGACAGCCAGAGCCTGTCTTAAAACATGCTCATTCCTAATCCTGAGATCTTACATTTATGGAATCTTAACAACATACAAGGTAAAAAGAAAAAAATTTTTTTTTCCTTTCCTGGAAGCTTGTTCACAAATAGACAATTTTTTTTTGAAGTCAATTAGAGCATGATATTTGATAAAGCCCCTTAAGTCTTTAATTGCAAACTGGAAGCCAAAAGTTACATCTCTTATGGAAAAAAGCCAGCGTTGAGAGTGAAGCATAGACAATGGTATTATGCATTCCTTTTTTGTTTTTCTGTAATATTTTTCTTGAACTGTTCACTCATTATTATTTTAATTGAAGGCATTCTTTCTCAGAGCTGAGGTTGCCGCAAATGAATCAGAGCAGCTTAACTTGTCAAAACATTTAGGAATCTGGATAAAATAATTAAAAATTGTACAGAAACCTACTACATGAGCAAATGCCAAACAATGGCACACAGAGATATTAGAATCAAAGACTAGGTAAAATAAAGGCGTAACATGTCAACACAAGTCTGGAACTGATGTTATGATTCCAGAAGGGGAAAATGCTGTGTGGAGACAAAAAGGCAACAGAACTGTGGGAATTTGTAAGTAAGAAAAAAAATGGTTCAAGTCATCCATAGAAAGTTGTAGGCAGAGCATTATTTGACTGGAGAGAAGGTTAATCTAGGAGGTTAACAAGGTAGGGATTTCATGACTGACCCGCCCTTAATCTTTTCCCCAATGAATATGACTTGTCTCTTTCTCTAACCCCCAAATCAGACAATTAAGGGAGAAAGTAAAGGATGAAAATACTGGGCACGTAAGCTAATTCTTCCTGTAGGCCGTGACATAAGCATTTCCACCCTCAGTGGAATCCAATGTCAACTCCTCAAGGTACTTGCGGATCAACAGATGGAATTAACTCTCCATTTGTTTTATTTTTGTTTTTTGTTTCTGTGTTTTTTCCCAGTTGTTCTTAGATTGGTTCTCATCTAATCTCATTCTGCCCAATCACAGAAATAATCAAAGTGTATCCCTGTTTAGCATTTTTAAAACTTAAAAAAAGAACGCACTAGAAATCATGTGAAGAAAATTCTACTTGACTATACCTCCCCTCTAATATCCCCTGAACCTCACTTTAGGCAGATAAACCACGTGTAAATAGGCTGAAGTGAGTCAGTGGACGTGAGTTTTAGAATTCAGTAAAGCAAACAGATGCATCCTTCTGGCCCTGAGGTTATTTTCAGTCATATTTTTCAATGACTATCATAGTTGCAGAGTTGAGAATCAATGCTAAGATCCTGATCTTTTCACCTTATGGCATTGCTTTAATCTTACCTATTTATGAGAGATTAATAAAAGTTAATTCTCCCTTACTCAAGATTCAGACATTTTTCATTGCCACCACCTGGAAAGGACACTTTTGAAGTGGAGACAGAAGCTGACAGGTCTGCTTTCAGTTAAGAATAGAAGGTCAGCCTCTGAACTCTCTAAAACACAGAACATAATTCCTTGAAATTATGATCCCACTTTCTCATAAAACCAACATTCATACTTTGAAATATATTCCTCCATTCTAACTCGACTAATGCTCCCACATATACAGTGGACCATAAATTTTTTAGGCAATCAGCATCCGACATTGAATTAAAAAAAAAAAAAATTTATGGACTATTTCAGATTAAATAAATAAATAAATAAACAATATGTTGAACAACTTTCCGGACACCCAGCTTGGTGCCTGGCCTGGAGTTGTAGCACTTGAGTCCACCCTCTAACTCCTTTAATGCTACACCCCTAGGAAACCCAAATCTTGAATTTTTAAATTAATCTTCTGGATTTTATTTCTTTTATTATATCTCTAACCTTAGATAAAGCATGGAATTGTTTTGCATGCTTTAAAATTTGGTAGAAATGGTTTTATACGACAATAACCTATTGTTGATCGACTTCTGTGATTTTCCCACTTGTGTATTTTTTACATTATTTCATTTCCATGATGTATGTAGCCATTTTTACTGCTGGTGAATTTGAGTTGTTTCTAGAGTTCTGCTATTTTTTGTACACAGAGTACATCATCCTTCTACACCACTCCTGAGGCCTGCATGCAGGAGTTTCTTAGGGTATAACACCAGCAGAGGAATTGTTGTGCAATCCTTAACTTCACTTACTAACATTGAATTGTTTTTTTAGAATGTGTTGACTTGTATTTCTACAAGTGTATATAGATGTTCTGGTTGCTTCATTATCTTTCCCAAGTTTTTTAAATTTTTATTTTTATTTTTTAAGAGACAGAGTCTTTGTCACCCTCGGTAGAGTGCTATGGCATTACAGCTCACGGCAACCTCCAGCTCTTGGGCTTAGGCGATTCTCTTTCCTCAGCCTCCCCAGTAGCTGGGACTACAGGTGCCCACCACAATGCCCAGCTACTTTTTGTTGCAGTTTGGTAGGGGCTGAGTTTGAACCCAATACCCTTGGTATATGGGGCTGGTGCCCTACTCACTGAGATAGGTACCTCCCAAGTTTTTCTTTTTTTTTTTTAATGAATCCCCTCAATGAATGTTGGGGATTCATTGAGGGTACAAAGAACCAGGTTATGTTGATTGCATTTGTTAGATATTGACCCTCTTATAATGTGTCCCGCTCCCAAAAGGTGTACCACACCCCGTGTCCCCCAACCCCCTCCCTTCTTCCCTTTCTCTGCTCTTCCCATCCCCCACCTCCTACCAGGTATTGGACATTAATTGTCCTCACATCAGAATTGAGTACATTGGGTTCTTGCTTCTCCATTCTTTTGATGCTTTACTAAGAATAATAAGTTCCGCCTCCATCCAGGTTAATACAAAAGATGTAAAGTCTCCATCTTTTTTAGTAGCTGAATAATATTTCATGGTGTACCTATATCACAGCTTGTAAATCCATTCCTGGGTTGGCCAACACACATGACAAAATGCTCAGCATCCCTAATTATTAGAGAAATGTAAATCAAAACTACCCTGAGGTATCATCTTTCCCAAATTTTTAATTTATTGAAATTTTTGTATTTTGACCAATTGGGTAGTGAAAAATGCTTTGTGATTGTGATTTCAAATTGTATTTTCAGGACTAGTCCTAAGAGTGAATATTGTCCACATTTATATTTTGGGTTGTTTACTGGGGTATAACTTGCACACAGTAAAATTTACCCTTTTAAGATTCCTTATGATTTAATGGTAATTTGAGTTTTCTTTTTTTGTGATGTATTTGCCCATAACTTTTGTCATCTTTTCTATTGTGTTGTCTTTTTCTTAAGGTAACACAGGAGTTCTTAATAAGTTAGGGAATTCTTAGTAGACTGTTGTAAAAGTCTCCTATAATATTTATATAAGTTTACAGTTTTATCTTTATGGTTAAGTCTTTTTTTTTTTTTTTTTTTGCAGTTTTGGCCAGGTCTGGGTTTGAACTCGCCACCTCTGGCATATGGGGCCAGCACCCTACTCCTTTGAGCCACAGGCACCACCCTTTACAGTTAACTCTTTATTCCACCAAGAATTGCTGGTTACGTATGGTGTGAGAAATGGGTCCACTTTCATTTCTTTTCTACTATGAATAATCAATTGCTCAGCAATATTTATTGAAAATGCTCTTCCTTTTCAGCCAGTGTGATGTGAGATGGAGATTGTATTAAGAATCTACATACTGGCAGTGCCCATGGCTCAGTAGGTAGAGGGCTGGCACATTCACCAAACAACAACAAAAAAGCAGCCAGGCATTGGAGTGGGCACCTGTAGTCCCAGCTGTTGGGGAGACTGAGGCAAGAGAATTGCTTAAACCCAAGAGTTGGCAGTTGCTGTGGGCTATGACGCCACAGCACTCTACCCGGGGTGATAGCTTGAGTCTCTGCCTCAAAAAAAAAAAAAAAAAAATACAAATTTATGTGTTTCTGCTTTTCAGTCCCTCATTGTTTCTCTGGTGAATTTATTAGTCTCTGCTTCAAGACCACACTGACATATTATAACTTCAAAATCATTCTTGACACGTGGAACGACTCCACCTTGCTGGTAAGGAGCGCCACCAGACATCATCATTGAGATATTGATGGAATTGCACTGAGTCTATATCTTCATTCATCTTTTAAAATGTTATTCAGTAAAATTTAAAATTCCTCCATAGAGGTTACTCTGGTTATCAGTTATTAAGGTAACAAATTATCCCAAAAGTTACTGACTTAAAATGGACAAAAATCATCTTACTGCTTCTTATGGTTTCTATGGTAAGGGTTGAGGGCTGTGGGTTGTGGGTTGTAGGAAGGGCAGTTCTGGTTCAAGATTTTCCTATGGTGGCAAAGAGATGGTGGTTAACACTGGATGGGGGAGGGTGATGGGATAGAGGGGATGCCTGGCCCCTGGAAAGTGGCTGGGACTCACACTCTTGTGGACTCAGGGCCTCTCCAGGTGGACTATTTGCACTGACTTGTTGGAGTTTCCTTGTAGCAAGGTGTGCTGAGTTGTAAGAGCTGGCATCCCGAGAGACACCAGGGGGAAGCCCCAGTTTCTCAGAGACCTGACACAGGGTTGCTTCTGCTGGATTCTGTTGGTCCAAAGTCCATATTCAAGGGAAGAGGGAAGCATTTTGTGGTCATGTTTTAAAACTGTACTGCTTTAGTTAGATTAATTTTGAGAAATGCTCTCTCGAAATGGTATGTATATTTAAAGATCACATTTTCTAACAATTGCTTATATACATTATTAAGTATTAGATTTTATATAGCACCAAATTGCTAAACTAGTATTGATCATTATAGTATATCTTTTTATATTTCAGGATTCTATGCATAAAATCTTATCATTTCTACATAAAGACAGTTACATGTTGGGCAGTGCCTCTGCCTGAAAGGAGTAGGGCTCTAGCCCTGTATATCGGAGGTGGCAGGTTCAAACCTAGCCCCAGCCAAAAACTGCAAAAAAAACCCCAAAATAAACAAAAAAAAGTTATATGTTTTCCTCTCTGTCTAGTTTCTTTTATTATTCTTGCCTTACTGCATAATCCTCTAATTTAATGTTAACAAAATCAAGGAAATCAACAACTCTTATCCCTATGTCTGAAAGAACTGATTTCACCCTTTTGTAAATAACAAATATGCTATTTTTTATAGTTATTCTTTTTCAGGAGAATAAGGAATTCCTTCATTCCTTTCTATTTCTTTCTAGTTTGCTAAGACTTGCTAATAACCTGCTTGGTACCTATAGTACAGGCGCTAGGGTGCCAGCCACATACACTGGAGCTGGCGGGTTCAAACCCAGCCCGGGCCTGCCAAACAACAATGACAACTACAACCAAAAAATAGCCGGGTGTTGTGGCAGGCGCTTGTAGTCCTAGCTACTTGGGAGGCTGAGGCAAGAGAATCGCTTAAGCCCAAGAGTTGGAGGTTGCTGTGAGCTGTGACCCCACAGTACTCTGCCAAGGATGACATAATGAGACTGTCTCAAAAAAAAAAAAGAAAGAAAAAAGAAAAAAAAAAAGACTTGAATAATAATACTTAATAGATAATGATTTTTAAAATAATTTTTCTTGCATAAACTGAGATGATCATAAAGACTTTTCTTTAATCTGGTGAATTGCTGATGTTCAGTCAATGAGATGTTCTCAGGATATGGCTAGTCCTAAGATGTTATCTTTTTTATACATTGCTGTATTTAATTTACTAATGTTTTCTTTACTGCTTTTTAAAATCTATAATATTATGTCAGTTAAGCCTGTAATTTTTCTTTCTCATTATGTCTCTGTCAGAATTTGTCATCCAGGTTATCCTGGGCTCCTCACATTAGGTATTATGCTCTTTTAATATATTCCAGTATAGTTTATTGCATAGGTTGGAATGATTTTTTTCCTTAACTGTTCATGGAAGCCATTCTTCCAAAAAAATCTAGCTTGGTATTTTTCTGTTTTCTTTTCTCGAAAAATATTTTATTTTTTTAATATATTTGACAACATTTAAGCAACTATTCGAATTTTCTCTCTTTTCTTATAAGGCAAGTTTTGTTTTCCTGAGTTGTATTTTCCCTCCTTTCCTCCATTTCTTTTCTCCTAATGTTAAAAAAAAAGTGAATAAATAAAAACAAAATGTCTTGATTTCTCTCAAATAATTGTTGTGCTTTAACATCTTTTAAATCACATCAACCTTTTTTTGAATACTGTTTTATTTCTACAAAGAAAGTGACTTCAGAAAAACTTATCTGTTCACTATTGCTTATTGGTTCAATAAACTTCCAAAGTGAAAAAATGAGGAACAGTTTAAAAAGTCGAACAACCCTCATTCCAAACACCAAGAACTCCAATTCATTAGAAAAGGATAATCATTAAATCAAAAGGGTAGGCTTGATTAAAGCCAATGAATAAATGTAGAAACATCTCCAGTTCAATAAGCATACTAGAACCATCTAAGAGTTGTTTTTTTCTTTTTTTTCTTTTTAATTTTTTTTTTTTTATTGTTAAATCATAGCTGTGTACATTAGTGCAATCGCCTGTACCCATTGTTAGATTTTTATAGATGTTCTTTATCAAGTTGGGAAAGTTCCTCTCTGATCCTATTTATCTCAGAGTTTTTTTGTTTTTGGTAGTTTTTGGCTGGGGCTGGGTTTGAACCCACCACCTCTGGCATAGAGGGCCAGCAGTCTACTCCGTTGAGCCACAGGTGCTGCCCTAAGAGTTGTTTTTTTCCGACCATACACTATACATGATTCTGTTAACATCTTGGGGGATTTTGATGCACACCCTTGGTTTGGAAACCACTCTGTAATATTATTTCAATAGTTTATTTCTCTCCTTTGCTGAAGCAAAAAAAGATTATGAGATATAAGCTGTTGTAAACTATTACCACTACCAAAGTGGTATCCTCTTCTATGGATTAAGGTAGATCAGGCACATTTATTTGCATGATTCATCCAATTGCAACTTAAATCGAAGAAATCTTAGGTACTTTTCAAACTTGTTACACAATGTGGGAATCTCTTCTACAACATTCCAGATGATTCTTGAACCAACCTAGTCCAGCACCAATCTCCAGTCATGGAACAAGTGGTGAGGTAGTCAAAGCTAATGTCCTTTGTAAGTAGCATTATCTTTAAAAAATTTTTAAGAACATATTTAAAAAATGTTTCCAAATGGAAAAATAATATTTATGTATATTTATAGGGTACAATGTGATGTTTTGATATACATCATGGAATGATTAAATCAAACTAATTAACATATCCATCACCTAACCTACTTATTTTTTTGTATTGAGACTGTTTAAAAACTACACTTTTAGCCATTTTGAAATATACAATATGTTATTTACTACAGTCAACCATGCTATACAATAGGTCACTGACTTCCTAACTGAAGCTTTGTACCCTTTGACAAATCCCTCCCTTCCCCCATCTCCCTCCCTCACAGTAACCATGGTTGACTTTCCACTTCTTTGATAAAATGCACTCCTGCCCATTGATTCATTTTCATTGTAATCTCTTTTACACACCAAGATCAAGAATTATCATCTTTAAATTAAACATGTCTAGTTCCTATAGTATGTTTTGCACATTTTATGTTCTAACTCCTTCACTGTCTTTGTTGCTTTTCTACAAATGGACTTATTTTTTTCTGTCCTTTAATCACTGTACTATGGACTGGACAATTCCCCTTTGTCCTGGAATGCTGTCTCCTTTCCACATGGAAAAAAAAAAAAAATGTTTAAAGGGTCTTCCTGGGTTTCACAGCACCAGAAAAGATGTTGGGGGCCAGGGGTCCCAGTGCCCTGAACCCAGTTGACCTTGTTCGATTATTTGGCTGAACTAGAAAGTTCAAACAAGGCATGGGTGGTTATCAAAAGCAAAAGTGGAGTGGAAACTGAAAATAAAACCGAAACGCCTCAGGCAATATGGATAGAAGCAAAAGTAATCTACACAAATTTCAGGGTAACAGAGATTTTATTTAGGAAAAACAAAGAGAAAGCTTAAAGCACTTCCAAACAGAGTCAGAAGTGGGTCCCTCTGACTAAGGAGAGAAAGCAAGAAGACCCACCTGGAAGATTTTACTCCCTCTCCTGTTCTCCCTCCCTCCCTTCCTTTCTCCCTCTGTTTGCTCCCTCTCACAACTAGTCATTAAGAACTATGTCCTGAGCCTTGTTCTGTCCTGGGCTACTGCAGAAATGTCCCTGTCATTAGGATGTTCACATTCTAGCAACATGTGACTTAAAACCACAAACAAGCAAGCAGTTGTGTATTCTGGCAGACTATAAACTGTATGGAATAAAATCAAAGTAAAGAGCACAGGTATTTGATATGTATAGTAGATTCCTATTATTGCTTTAAAAAAAATCACAGAGTTGGCACCTTAGAACAACAGAAATCTATTTTCTTACATTTCTTTAGGCCAGAAGTCTGCAACAAGGTTTGGGTAAGACTGCACTCATACCTGAAGCTGTAGGAGAAGCAGTTGTTCCCTGCCTCTTCCAGCCTCCCAAATCAAGATCCCTAAATTGATCATGCCTGTAAAGACTGTCAAAATAAGGTCACATGTGCAACAAGTTCAAGGGATTAAGATGAGGCCATATCTTGGGGGACCGTTATCAGCCTACCACAGTCTATCTATTTGACAAGTTATGGGTATTAGCATTACTGATAAAGGTGATTTTTTAACAGAGACTAGAATGAAGAGGGAAATTAAGCTACAAGAATGGTTTGGGGAAGAACAGCCTGGGGAGAAAAAATAGTCAATGGGAAGCGCTGAGGTGAGGACCCATTAAGCTTATTTAAGGGACTGCAGAAGGGCTGGAAGGGCTGGGGGTAGAGGAAGTGGGTAGGAGAGGGTTGGGTGATGACTAATGACAGAGGGCAGAAAAGCCAGCTCAGGTCGTTCTCCCTGGCTAAGGATGGGTAAGAATGGAGGCTGTGACTCTGAGTGAGACTGAAGATACTGGAGGCTTCTGACCAGCCAAGTGAGAAGGTATGACATGGATTTATGTTGTTGTTGCATTTTTTTTTGTGTGTGTGTGGTGGTTTCTTATTTATTTACTCATTTAATTTTATGATTTAAATTGGCAAACACAAATTATATATATTTATCATGTACAACATGGTGTTTTGAAAAATGTATACATTGAGGAATGGCTTAATTGAGTTAATTAACACATGTATCTTCTCACATACCTATTTTGAGGTGAGAACACACAATCTCTCCTAGTGATTTATAAAATACAACACCTTGCCTATTGATGATAGTCACCTCGTTGTACAATAGATCTCTTGAATCTATCCCTCCTAACTGAAATTTTATATCCTTCTATCAACATCTCACCAACCCCCAGCCCTATAGCTCCTGATAGTCACCATTTTACTTTCTATATAGACATTTCTCAAAGGAAGACATACAAATGGATAACAGGTATATAAAAAAAGGGTCAACTTCACTAATCATCAGAGGAATGTAAATTAAAACCACAATGAGATATCACCTCAGACCTGTTAGAATGGCTATTATCAAAAAAGATTAAAGATAACATGTGTTGCCCACAATGTGGAGAAAAGAAAACTCACACTCATGGTGGGAATGTAATTAATAGATTGTTATGGAAAACAGTATGGAGGGTCCTCAACTGAACTGGCAATCCCACTACTAGTCTACATCTAAAGGAAATGAAATCAGCATGTTGGAGAGATATAGGCACTCCATGTACAATGCAGCACTATTCACAACAGCTAAGAAAAATAATCAGCCTAAAGGTCCATCGGTGCTTGAATAGATAAAGAAAAAGTTTATTATATGCAAATGGAACATTATTCAACCACAGCAAAGAAAGAAATCCTGTCATCTGCAACAACCTGGAAGAACCTGGGGGATGTGATGGTTTTCATATGTTTTGAAGGCTCACTCTGGTGGTGGCTTTGGTCACAGACTGAAGAGGGATAATGGTAGAAGGGGTGGAGCAGGTTAGCAGAGTATTGTAATAGCACATGTGAGGCAGAAGGATGACTTGGACCATCTAGGATAAGCCTCTACCCAGAAGGAGAAATGTTTCTCTTCCCTCATTATATTCCCAGCAAATAATATTATGAAGTTATTTTCTCATCTGTTCCCCATTGAGCGGGTACTATGGCTAACCTATCTTTTAATATTTCCCTCAGTAAAAAATTTATTCATTTCATGTCAGCCAAATGATAGTTCTGAAACATAACTCTGGTTAGATAACTTCCCTTCTTTACAACCATCTGGTTCTGCACTCCATTAAAAATAAAGCCCAGACTCCTCATCGCAACTAAAAATACATGGCTCCTGCGTATCTCTTCAATATCACCTTCATCAGCAACTGTTCTTCTAGTTCGCAATGCTCCCATCAAACTGGTCCTCTTTGTCTTCCTGAAACATCCAAGCTAGTGTGACATTAAAAAAAAAAAAATTGGACCAGTATTTCCTTCTGTCTAGAATACTCGTCCCATGATCTCTACATTAATCCATTATTATCACTGAATCTCAACTCAAAAGTCATCTGAGATTTACAGCATCCTTTGTTGACTATCTTACATAGCTTTTCAGTTATCACACCACATCAGCCAGTTTTATTTTTATCTTAGTTTTTGTCACTACTGGATAGTTTCTTGTTGAATTATTTAGTTATTGCTTATCTCACTTCCCACTGTCATTCACCAGAATACAAACTCAATAAAGGAAGGGACTTTTGTATTAAATATTTTGTTAAAGGCCAATCTCTAGTATCTAGAAAAATGCCTGGAACCTATAATCTATCAATAAGTGTTAGTTATGTAAAAGAATAAATTAAGAATGATAAAAGAACATGTTTATTAAACACTTACTATATGTCAAAAATGTTGCTAAAAACTTTATGTAGATTATTTTAGTTATTTCTCAAAGCTGACTTGAGACTCTTTAGCCTCCACTCTGACAACTCTTTCTCCTTTATGCAACTTCCCCCCCCCCACCTGCAACCTCCACCCCTATCCCCAGGCACCTTTCCCCATTGCCATTTACAGCCAGTAGGTTCATCTAAGTTTGTAAATCTGCTGTGATTTTTCTTACCTTTGTGCCTTTAGACCACCTGTTGCAAATCCCTTTCCTCTTTACTGAACATGTTTTACTTCTCCGTGGAGTTTAAACAAAGACATTGTGTTGTCCCCTTCTCTCTGTTGGCCATGAGATGCATGCTGGGTTCCGAGTAATGGGGAGACATGGTGTACAAGATAGGTGTGGCCCTGCTCTCCTTGAGCTTCAAATCTGATGGAGGAATATGGGCAAAAAAACCTCTCAAATAGACAAACTGGAATTTTAAACTGTAAAATCTGGCCTCAAGCAAAGACAAAGCAAGTCAGAATCTGATATTCACCAGACAGTCTGGAAGCTTCTTACAGGAAGTGGCTTCTTCACTAGAAATCCCTCCCTGACCTTTCTTCTCTATGTTCTTGTAACATAAAATGCTTTAACACCATCATAGCCTTATTGTGTTTTTTAAATCACCCATTTATTCCAGCAACTCCAAACAATGTCTTATTCATTATAATATTGCAGGAATTATCACAGGTTTTAGTCCATAGTAGATGGATACCCAATAAATATTTGTTGAGAAATATATTGAATAAATGAAAAATGTAATACAATAAAAATAATTAATACTTTTAGAGTGAATGGTTGAACACAAAGCTCTATATATGAGTTTGAGGATCATGTAGAGTAGAATTAATTCACATGGATTGGCCCCTCTAGTACTAATGCAAGCTGAGAATATACCAGTTCTTTTTAGTGACCATGTGTCACTACAATGATAAACTTGGAAATAGGTAAAAAAATCAATGATAAAGTTGGAAATAGGTAAAAAAAAAAAAAAAAAAAAAATCATGTTATCATCCTGCAAAACTTACACTGGTATTGATAGCAACTGACATATATGCGTATTTATGAATAATCTTGTTTTCCAGCTTCAAAGCATAACTCAGATTATAGGACAGGCTGAACCTCACTTAAAATTTCATCGATTTTTGTACTTCATATGTCAATTTTTATATTTTTTAAAATATTTTTTCATGCTTAATTTGCTTCTTCATTTGGATAATGCTAATGGGCTATTATTGACTAATGTCTCCAGTCCAGTTCACCGCACACTGGGCAGTATTCACAAAATGCTCCTTATATGCCAGCTGAAATTGGTAGTGCTTTGAAGGCAGAGAGCCAAATTCATCAAAAGGATAATGGCTAAATATATTTTGTTTTGTTTTCTGAATTTTAATGACTGAATGGAAGACTTATTCATTATTTATCTATTTTTGAATTTTATCAAATAGTTCTCGTGGTAATTACCCTATCTCTGTATTTATAGAAAAGTGGCACATTATCAAGATAATAGCCTGATTCCATATTTATGAAGTATCTGTTAAAATTATAAATATAGATACATGGAACTATGTGATTAATGCCAGGGAAAGCCACTTATAGGTTAAAAATGGGGGGAAAACTACAACTAGCTAGCACCTTTGATACAATTTGTATTCTGTATTTCAGTTCCATTTTGGGGAAAAAAACACATAATTCTCTGTTAAAAAAATGCAATTTATCTTAAAGGGAAATGTGAGCTTATTCTTAATCAACAATATAATGGTAAAAAATTACAATAGGTATTTCATTGTAGTTTGCATAAAGGCAAAAAATACAATAAGTATTTCATTATAGTCTATATTAAGCTTCATATTAAGTTATGATGGACTCGATGATTTTTTTCTCCTTTGATATAAAAAGGCTAAATTGAACTGCAGCTATAGATGTTAGTGATTTCATATTTCTACACTTTAGTTATCATATTTCTGAAAATTCTTATTATGTTCATCATTTTAAAGAGAAACACCAAGTAAATCCTATTTTTATAGAGTGGGAATTTGAAAGGTGAAAAAGAAATAAAGGCAAGTTGACTTTTAAAGGACAATGATTCAGAAATACAGAATACAGAATGATAAATTTCTAAGACATCTGAACTTCCCTGCACTAGAAATAAAAGTATACAAAATTGTTATTTATTGTTATTTTAAATTTGTAAGTATCTGCAGTTGAAGATTGAGAAATTGACACAATTGTTTATTTACATTTTTTGACAAATGCAACAGGTTTTGTTAACTCAAAGGTCATCAGTTGTATTTTTCTACTAAATATATATATAGCGTGTTTATGTATATGAGTGTTTTATGCTTTTTTTTTTTTTTTTTACTGATTAAAAGTAGATTTTTACTATGAAAATAGAATGAGTTGCCTTTCCCCCCAAAATTAATGGAATTGAACTTCACTTAAACTCCTATTTAGAGTTTGCCATACAGGTTTTCCTAAATAAAGGGCATTTAAAGGGCATTTTAAGTTTTACAAAATTTAATCAGTTGAGCCTCTGACAATGATCTTCCCCACTCAGTGATCATTCTGTTCAGCATGCTACCTGTTGTTCACCACAAGAACAAGAACTACTGAATCCCTGCAATTTGACATCTTCTGAACACAGAGCTTCAAAAATTTAACAAAAGGAATAATTTGAGGTACACTGAACATTTACTATCAATTTTTTTTTTTTTTTTTTTTGAGACAGAGTCTCCATCTATCACCCTGAGTGGAGTGCCATGGCATCATAGCTCACATCAACCTCAAACTCTTGGGCTCAAGCAATTCTCTTGCCTTAGCCTCCTGAGTAGCTGGAACTACAGGCCTGTGCCACTACATCTAGCTAATTTTTCTATTTTTAGTAGAAATGGGGTCTCACTCTTGATCAGGCTGGTCTCAAACTCCTGAGCTCAAGCAGTGCACCCACATTGGCCTTCCAGAGTGCTAGGATTACAGGCATGAGCCACCATGCTTGGTTTATTAAATAAATTTTAAATAGTTACTCAACTATATTCTCCTGGGACACATGCCATTAATTATCAATCCCTATCTACTAGGGCAGTGGTCCTCAACCTTTTTTGGTACCAGGACTGGTGTCATGGACAATTTTTCCATGGACATTGGTTGACAGGGGTTGGGGAGATAGGCAGAGCTCAGGAGATGATGCCGGCCATGGGGAATGTCTGGTGGTTGTGAATATAGACGAAGCTGCTTCCCTTTATGGCCCATTGCTCAAGTTCTGTTGTGCACCCTGGTCCCTAAGTTTCATGGAGAACAATTTTTCCCCAGGGGAGGGCAGTAGTGTATGATGTGGGCATGGGGTATTGTGGCAAGGTGAGATGGAGCTCTGTGGCCTGATGCCTAACAGACCTCAGACTGATGTTGCTCCCAGGCCTAGATCTCAGTACTAGGGTATTAGCAGAAAATCTTTAATTCTGCATATGGGTATTATCTGTTGGGATTCTAGTTTAGGCCTTTTCCTTTCTTTGCTTTGTTTATTTAGCTTTATACACTAATCTGCTTATCCTTTAACATATATATCCTAAGCTGGTGAAAGATGACCCTGTGTCAGAGCTGATATACTCATTGAAGAGGTACTTGTAATAAAAGCTTATTTTAAAATGTTCTATTAAATTTTGAAAAGCTTGTAAACTTACAAACAATTGCAAATACATCAAAGAGATCATTGTTTTTACTGGAATCATTGAAGAATAAGTTGTTGGCCTAAGCCTCATTACCCTTGAAATGTTAGTGTGTATTTCCCACAAATAAGGACATCCTCTTACATAATAACCACAATACAACCATCAAAATCAGGAAATTGACGCTGATGAATTACTGCCATTTAATCCTCAGCCCTCATTCAAAAATTTCCAGTTGTTCTAATAATGTTCTTTATAACAAAAGGATTAGTCCCCTTCATACGGAAACAATTCCTCAATTTCAGCTGTCATGGTCTTAATGCTTTTGAAGAGCATAGGCTGGTTATTTTGTGGAATGTCTCTCAAGTTGGGGTTTGTCTCATGTTTCTATATGATTAGAAATGCATTATACATTTTTGAGAAGAAAATTACAGAAGTGATACTATGTTTTTATTGTGTCTTATCTAGGGGTGCATAATTTTAATGGGTTCAGTATGCATGGTATTCATTTAGACACTTGTTTAAGGTAGTGTCTGCCAGGGTTCTCTATTCAGAGTTACTCTTCTTAGAAAGTATTTAGAAATACTTAGAAAGTATTTTCGGGGAACTTGGAAGCTATGTAAATGCCATGTTCCTCATTTAAATTTATTTATTTGTATCATTTCAATTTATTTATTCGTTTATAACTAGATTCGTGCTTTCCAATTTTATTCAGAGGGTTATAGTTTATTATAAGCATTGTTTGTTTTGATGTTAATTGTCCTATATTTGATGAATGGCAGCCCCTTTAAGTTGCCCTCTGCATCCATGGGGGTATTTCTGTCATTCTTTAAGCATTTCTTTCATGTTCCAGATTAATCTTGTGCTTCCATTGCCACAGTCCTGGTCTAAATCATTTTTCCAAAGATTTTTGACCCTCTTAGTGGAGAAAGCTATTTAGAAGCCAAGATCTGGGGGAGAGGAGGGTTCACTACAATTGAGATGTGCTGTTTCCAAGTCCTTTCAGGGTCAATGGACAAGGTGAGAGAAATGTGTTTGTAAATGTATTTACACACACACATAGACATACATTTTGCTCTTTCTCTCTCTCTGCTCTTCCATTTTTTATCCTATTTAGCCATTCACACAGATACTTTGAATTCTAATCCCAAACCACAGGGTTCATTCTAACATCTTGCTTTTGGTATCAGTAGCGCCATTTCCTAACAATGGGAAACCTGATTCCATTATGATCCATATATTCTCCTTTGTCCGTCTCTGTGTATAAACAATCTCTCCTCTCTGCTGCCAGTCCCACCCCTGCATTCAGACCCTCCTCATCCTGTGCTAGTGAGGGCATGTGGCCATCCTGTCACCCCGCTTGGTCTCTGAAATACCATGCCAGGTCACTCCCAGTCACAGATGTCTTCTTGACCCTGCTCCGTCTCTGGCACACTGCATTATGCTACTCCACACCACACGGATACCCCTTCTGCTCATCTGGGCCACAGTGGCTTCTACACCCCTTTGGCCCCAGGACGTCTACCTTGTTCTGACACACCCCAAGGGATTCTGTTTAGAAAAGAAGGAAATAGGAAGAGATATAACAAACAATTTCAATGGGCAGAGACCTTCTGCCTTGTAATATATAAGTTTCTTCAACATTATTCCAAATTTCATGGGGTTTTATTTGAACCTGAGTAAGTCAGTGTGGAAGCCGATGATTGCAGAGAAAAGCCACTTTCTCCACCGTAAAAACATGTTCTCAAAATGGCCTTTGTGAAAATTTCCCTATCAAATACCTGTATATTCCCTCTGAGAATGAAGTTGAATTCATTTTGTTAAACCTTTATCACTTTGTATGAGAAAGGCAGAGCTTGTGGGCTGACAGCTGCCTGGAAAGTTGCCCTCAATTATTTAAAAAGTACTCTCCTTTAGACTGTCTCCCGTCTTTGCCTATAGAAAGGCACTCTGGGTCAGCAGCTGAGCTTAAAAAGAAATGTCTGGGGCTTCACTGGCATTTTACTGCTTATCTATTCGAGCAGGTAGTAGTGAAGTGACTCAGTTCGGTCGGTATCCACCACTTGTCTCTAGCCCTTACTAGCTGTGTGACTTCCCGTGGCTCAGCTCTTCCAAGCCAATTTACTGATCTATAAAATGAGGCTGGCCACTGCATCCAGCTCGTGGGATTCAATGAGTTCCTGCATACAGAATACCTTAGGAATAGGAAACCAATAGGGTTATTTATCATTAGCATTAATACAGAAATTGTCACAATTCACACCTCTTGGGGGGGGGGGACACAATTATAAGAGGGACTGTACATAACAAATGCAATAAGCATAACCTAATTCTTTGTACCCTCAGTGAATCCCAAACAATAAAAAAAAAATTGTCACAATTCAAGTATTGATTGATTTGTTTTTAATTTCTAACAAATCAGGAATGAAAATACTAAAATGATGCTCCCGACTTGAGCGTGGCTTGATTTATCTTAATGAATAATCCCCACCACCACCCCGCCCATTCTGTCTAGTGCTGAAGTCGATCCTTTCAGGAGATTTCCAGGAGATGGTTATTGGATGTGTTCTACATCCACAAGTTTAGAAATAGTGATAAAAACACTGCTCACAGTTAGGATAGAAATATGGAAAAGCATTTAGATATGTTCTGTGTCAAAGACTAACACTGATGTGGCCCGAGAGATTTCAGCTGGATTTACCCTATCAGATGTCCAGAGGGGACATCGTCAGTTTCCTGCAGCCACATCAGGCTGTGCTGCTTCCACATTTCTTGGGACAGAGTTCATATCAGGCAGGACAGACACTCGGCCCTTGGGCACAGTAGCTGATGCAAGGACTCAATTCACGTGTGGACGCATCAGTTGTGACACACTTCATCTCACATTGTCCAAGACAACTTTAGAAATGCTCCTGCTCCTTTTAGATTCTTTCCCATTTACTGGGCAAGCTGTAACAGAAACCTGAGTCTGAGGCACCATCCTCAGACCTCCCCCATTGTCTCTGCTGAGGCTGCCTGGTCCGGGGGGGAGGGGGGATTTGCTTCTTCTATGTTTTGGGTCCCTGTCTTGTCCAGTCATCTTTTAATACCCATGACTTTAGCAGGGAAAACCTCAGAAATGTGGGTTTTATCCACATAATTTTTTAATTCATTCACTAATTTGTTTAACTTATATTTATTAAGCATCACTATTGTGTTAGACACAGCAAAAGGTGCTAAGGATACAACTATGGACCGTCTGGCATAGTCTCTATAGCATCCCTGAACTTTCAGTTTAATAAACAACAAATGAGCTGAGCCTAAGTGACCCCAGACGGCACCAGGCTGTGAGAACTAACACTCTCCATTCCTGCCCACCCTTGGTCTGCCCTGGAGGCTGAGCCTCGGAGAATGAGTCAACAGTTCCCACACCCTCTGCCTTCTGCTTCTTACACCTGCACCTTTGTAAAGACGACCTTTATAAAGAAATCCTCCATGCACTCTCTTATTTGACTGTGCCTGTTTCCTGTTGGGAACTTGACAATCACACAGAGTCACCCTTTGCTATGAGGCTCATTAAAACCATCTCACAAAACTTTAAGAACAAATTCATGCCCCTTGGGCTGCGTTTCTCCTATCAGGCTCCCTCTGGCATCACTAGTGTCTGTTGTGTATTTGGAGACTCCCTTTTCTCTGACTGGTGTCCTACCCCTTCTCTAACCATCACTCCCCCAGGGTATTCAAGAGCTGCAAAAACACTCCAGGTACAAAACCAGCATTGGGTGATCTCCAGTCAAAGCCAACTCACCCAGGAAACACAACACCTAAATACTGGTAGGGCCCCATGAAAACCCTTTCGTTTCTTTTAAAATCAGAAGAAAAACAATGAAATTTTAGGTTAAAGAAAATGTTCCATTATACATGGTATTTGTCTGTATGTCAACACTGGCAAGTGTATATTTCTTGGTGTGGACGTGTGTGTGTGTGTGTGTGTGTGTGTGTGTGTGTGTGTGTGAAGGGGCCTGCGAAAACAAAACTGCCTAGTACCCACAAAAGTCATAATGCCTTCAGGTCTCAAAATCCATGCATGAATCCTGAAGGAAACAGATACTATAATTTCCTTTTCAAATATCTGGCTCTTGTTCAAGCATTCATGCTCCTTTGTTCATTCTCGGGGAGAAAACCAACCATGCTCAACTCACATGTAAAGACGTCTTATAAGGCTACCAGCGATCATTTCATCCTATCTATCCAGCCAAGTCTGAACAACTTTGGGCTCAATCTGAGACCACTTCTGCTATATAGCAACTGCAATGTCAGATGGAAGGAGCAAGATGATTAAACAAGTTTGCAGATATTTTGGGATTACCTAACCCAAAGTCTGGGGAATTTCAGAAGGGCTGGTAGAGGAGGTTATTACTAAACAGACCTGTGGCAAGGGGAGGCTGTGGGTTAGGGATGAATGCACCTGCTGAGGGAGGGAGTGTCTAAAGGCCTTGAAATGAGTGAAGGCAGGTGAGTTGGGGATCAGTGGAAGGAGGGAGGGAAAGAGACAGGGTTGAAAAGATAGGACAAACTCAGAAAAGGCCTTAGAGTTAGTATGGACATTACTCTGAGTGAAAATTGCACAGCTAGTTAGCTGAGTTAGTTTTGCATCTTAGAAAGGAATCCCTGGCTACATTAGCAAGAATCTAGAGAACCAATAAAAATGGGGCCAAGAGTTGGCATGAAGATAGCGGACTGCAGGTTTCTGCAGAAGAAAGTAAGTTGGTGGTCTGGCCTCATAAATGGTGGCAGAATTACCTGATATTAACTATAAGAAGTCAGCAGAAATTTCTTAATGAATTAAAAGGACAATTGAGGGAGAAGGGAGTTTAATTCCTCCCAGACTTTCAGAGGTTTAAGAGACTCTGGAGTAGAAAAGAGTTGAGAGGTTGGTGAAACAGGATGGGATAGGACCACTCCAGCCCCTCCAGTCAGTGGTTTTTCAGCCTTCAGCATTAACTCCCTCATTCAATAGATGTTTCCAAGTTTCTGCTACACGCTAGGCAGTTAGGATATCATAAGGAATCAAGGGACATAAGAGGATTTCTGCTCTTTGGAGCTTCCAAATAGTGAGAATAATGCACCTTAATCAAATGGCAAACCTCCACTGTAGTAAAGGTTACACTAGACGGGTAAGTGGCTCTCTGACAGTGCATTCCAGGGCATTTGAACTGGTTATGGATGTGAAGGAGGATTTCCTTAGGGGAATGATGGTTGAATTGACCTATGAGGAGTGCATATACAAAGCAGAGAGTGGGTAGGCGTTTCCAAATAGATGGAACATTTTGTATACAGATTTGGCATAAAGCAAGGAAGTTCAACCTGTAGGCCATGGGCCACATGCTGATTTTGTGAGAACTTTTTGTTTTCCCTATCTGTGGTGTTGGATATTATAAAAAGTATGCATGGATCTGTTTTTGTTAATTGGCTTTCATTAGTGTTTATGTATTTAATGTGTAGCCCAAGATAATTTACTCTTCCAAAATGTGGCAGAGAATAAAAAAGGTTGGACACCTCTGGAAAGCCTGACAGAGTATAGGGTCTTCATGTAATGGTGTGTCAGGCCCATGGAAGGTAAGGAGAAGGGTGAGACGGGATGAAGCTTGGGAGGTATACAGGAACAAGAGCAGGAAGAGCCTCTATTTGCTAGGGTATCCAGTCACAGAAAGTAAGTTCTGCAAGTTTGCCTTAAACACCGGCAGGGGAGGAGATACGCCAACCTGCATTTTTTAAAGCTCTCTCTGACTGTGGGGTAAAGAATAAATAGAAAGATTGAAAAGCTGACAGTGGATGTCTGTCAGTAGTTGACTGCAGAGATCCAAGCAAGTGATGCCAACAGCTGGACCTGCGTGATGGCGCTGGAAGTGGAGGAATCCTGATGGGCTTGGTGGATCTTCAGGAGGTAAAGTGAGCAGGCCTGGACACTGGATTGGTTCTGGGTAGTGAGGGGGAGGCGGGTGTCAATGCTGATGCCTGAGGCGTGAAGAGTGCCGTGCAGTGCATTGAGGTAAGAACGGCAGGATGGGGCAACAGGCATCTGTGACAATGGGAGGGTGGGAAACTGGGGAGGGGACGTTCAGGTTCAGGCAGGTTGAGTTTGAGGTGCCTGCTTTGACTCTGAGCAGTGATGTCTGCAGGGCTGCTCATTATGAACGTGTTAGACAACTCTTGTGACCTGGTCCTTAACCAGAGTATTGCTCCTCTGAGGACACATTCTGCATTTTTCTCAGTCATAAGGGGGATTAATTACTATTCAAATAGTTGAAACTATAGCTCTTGGTGACAAATAGAGTCAGCTTGTCCTGAGGGGGAAAGTCAATAATTTCACTGCATAAGGATGAGTGACAAGCTCTTCCCTGCTGTGGTCCTCTATCCCAGCATTAGCTCAATGAATCTCTCATCCAGGATCTCTGAGGAACAGAGATTCTTACTCCAAAGGTAATGTGCTATCTGCTCCTGGAATTTAGATTTGACATTGATTAACACTTGGATGGCTTCCCAATGCATGTACTTTATTATTATTTTATTATTATTACTATCATTATTATGATGAGACAGAGTCTCACTCTGTTGCCCAGGCTAGGGTGCAGTGATGGCAGCAGAGCTCGCAGCAACCTCTTGGGTTCAAGTGATCCTCCTGCTTCAGCCTCCTGAGTAGATGGAACTACAGGCACCCATCAAAATATCTGGCTAATTTTTTCTATTTTTAGTAGAGATGGGGGGTCCTTTTTTAAAATTTGATTTTAGATTAATCTGAAGGTACAACCAATTAGGTTACAGTGTTTGTGTCTGTCAGGTTAGGGCCGTGTTGTAGTTGTGCCCCTCAGCCAGGAGGTGTGCCGGATACTCTTACATTGTCCATTGAGAGCACACCAAAATCCTCTTCACTCCACCCTCTCCCTGACCCCTTCCCTTTCTCCATCCTCCGCCCTCCTCCTCCCTCCTCCCTATTTTCCTTTCCTCCCTCTCTCCTCCCTTTCCCCCTTCCTTTCTCTCCCCCCTCCTCCTCCCAGCTTGAATTCTTTTGGGTGGGTGTGTATTAGTTCAAGACAAGAAGTAGGGGGTGTCTTGTTCTTGCAAAGGCCGATCTCAAACTCCTAAACTCAAGCAATCCACCTGCCTTGGCCTCCCAGAGGGCTGGGTTTCCAGGCCTAAGCCACTTTGCCCCCCACTCAAGGCACTTGTGATAAAATCCCAACTCTGTAATTTGGTCATGCCTGTCCCCTAGGCCTCTCTGCAATTTAGGCCTCTTGCTCACTTGGTTTTAGCTGCACTGACCTATTTTCAATTCCTTTCACAAGCTCATTCCTGCTTGGAGACCTTCACGCAGGCTTTCTCTCACTCTTTTCTTGGCTACCCTCTCCCCAGCCTTCAGATCCCAACTTAAATGCCACCTTCTCAGAGATGTCTTCCCTGCCACCCACAGCCTCCCATCTAAATTAGCTCTTCCATCCATTCCTTATTTTCCTTCTCATGCTCTGTTCTTTTCTATAAAAGCACATATCACAGACAGTAGCTGTATAATTATTTGAGTATTTGTCTGATGTCTGTCTCCTCAACTTAGTTACGATCTATATGACTGCAGGGCTCACATCCAATAGATTCTTGGACCAGCAATATATTGTGGTTTGAACAAATGAATGAAGGAATGAATAACTGAAGTGCCTACTCTGTGCAAGCAGTAATCAAGACAGAAGGTTATATGAGATGTGGCCTCTGTGCTGGATGTCTAGTGGGCACAGGTAAACTGAGTCCCAGGACAGTGTGGCAGGTGCAGCAAGGGGTATATGTACAAATTGCCTGAGAAGCATACAGTCACTGCACACTGACCTCCCACCCCCGCTCCCATGAGCACTGGGAATGCCCCACAGATAGGTAGCATTTGATTTGGGTCTTTACAAATGAGCAGAATTCCCCTGGGTGGATGGGGGAAGAAGGGTAGATAGACAGAAGGTGTAAAGGTGAAGCTTGTGTGAAGGTGAAAGCTCTGAAAAATTGTGATGCTTTTTGGGAAACAGTGAAATGTCTGGCCTGTCTGAACATACAATGGAAGTAAAAGAGAGAGATAACTCTGGCAAAGGATGTCAGAACAATCTGGAAAGCCCCTGCTGTTTATTTAGGCATTATCTAACAGGAGATTTCTAAGCCAATTATAAGGTGGTCAGGCTTCTGTCTCAGGAAGATGACTCTGGCCTTCTTGGTGGGGGGCTTGTGTGTGTGCTGGGGATGACGGCTGAAGTCTGGGACCTGGCACAGGAATTGGGAGCCCACGTGGGAGATGATACCTTGGCAGTGTCAGTGGAGAAAGGTAATGTGGGATGGATCTTTAGGAGGATGAATCATTAGGACTTGAACTTAATATTCTCTAAAGTCATTTTCAGCCTCAAAATTTCATGATCCATGTTACTAATTCTTATTGGCCTCAGAATTTGAAGCAACTATATACCTAAAATGTTTCTACTTTTCTGAAAGTAAACTCAAGAAACTTATCTCTTAGGTAAAAATGCAAATAACTATGCATTATACAGTAGAGTATATGGTTTCCCTGGGAGGGAGCCAGAAATGCCATGAGGAAAATGCTCTGATTGGGTCACTTGAGATAGGATAGCAAAGTGAATACTTCTGCTGAGTCTCAGGTCAAACCATACGAATAAACCTATTCTGTTCTCTCTTGATGACTCGGCCTGAGATAAATATATTGTGAGAAAAAAAACTGTTCCACACTTAGTTTGGGGGCAGTGGGAGGAACGGACATTTCCAAATCTCTCCCTTTTTATTGTTATGAATATGTATTTCTGATGTATAAATTTAGTGGAGTTTAATAGCAATCAATGAATGAATTTAGATGTAGTAGACTTATGAATTGCCAGAAGGCTAGGATGGAGTAGGAGGTAATATAAACCAAATGGTAGTTTATATTAAGCCTGGATGAAACTGGGAACCACAGAAAGAGAACAGATCTGAGGAACGCTTAAGCAAATGAACATCTTTGAGGGAAATGAACGCACATGAACTTGGGCGAAGGGTTTAGGGAGGTGTTCGTTAGGTCTCTGTGAAGCCCTTTTCTGACTGTCTTTAATGTCTGTCGTCAGGAGCCACCAAAGATGGAAGAAATTCCTCCCTTGTTCCAAGGGATGGTCCCTTCAGGGTCCTATCAAACAGTGGCACAGGACAGGGAGAGGACAGTGTGACCAGCCAAACTGTAACTGTTCAGTGGCCTCAGAGAACATTTCCTGATCCTTGCCAATGCAGGGTTTTTCTTCGCACAGTGAAAAATTGTGCAAAAAATGTGCCGTAACAAGTCATTTGAAAAAGTTGGGGGAGGGGGATGATGCGCATGCTTTAAATAGTCATTGGTTGATTTAGTTCACTCTCAGCAGAAGAAAAATTTCCAATAATAGTTTTCCTTATTTCCAGAAAAGCTTTTCTATAGACTTCAAGTGTCTCTAAGACCTTACCTTGTACTGGCAACAAAAGCAGTGCATTAAAAATAGTTTTAAAACTATTTAGCTAAAGTTTGTAGCGCATGAGCCTTGCTTAACATTCCTCATTTTTCTGCAATGATTTTAGCTGAAATAGATACAATGTAACAGATTAATTACATTACTGAGAGTCTGACCTCAGAATTGTGGCCTTCTGAATAATTTCAACCTAGGCCATATGTCCAGTTCCTTCCACTAATTAATTATTAGCTACTCATTTCTCACCGTTTCTATGCTTTATACTACTGCTGGCTCCCCTGGGCTGAGTCATTTAGTTTAAGCATCTTCCTCTTCCTCTTCCGTAAAACAGAACTTACATCGTAGCCTTCCATATGATATACGTTATGAAAGTTAACTAAAAACAAAAATGTGGTTTTCGGTGTTTGTGCGTATGTGTGTGCCTGCACATGCGTATGTGTGTGGGGCGATGATATGGCAGCAAAATGCTTTTAAAGGTGACCAGCTATTCTGCAAAACATTTTTAAAGATGACCAGCAATGCCGTATTCCTACAGCTACACTATTACTGAAAAATTTACAAATTATTTATTTCATAAGTAATAAAAGATATTTACTATACTTTCATTAAAACCCTCAAGTCTTTGCAGTCATGGAGTCTAAGTTCAAATCTTCTCATGATTTTGGGAACCAGGGGTCACTGTTTCTAGTACAGCACCCTCATTCAGAAAACATTCCTCTGCTCACTCTGTGTTTGTGACATTAGGTGGGTTATAACTTCTCTGTGTCTTGTTTCTGTCATTGACAAAATGGGAATGCTGGTAACAGTTTTTCATAGCTTTATTATGATTAAAACTTACTGATTGGTGGATATTGTTAGCAGGAGGAGTCAAGAATGATTTCCGTATTTCTGATCAGGATACCTGGGAGGGTGTGGTGCCACGCATTGAAATATGGTTGCATTTGTCCATTTGTATTACTATAAAGAAAATTCCTGAGGCTGGATAATTGATAAGGAAAAGAGGCTTCTTTGGCTCCCAGTTCCGCACTAGAAGCATGGCACCAGCACTCGCTTCTGGTGAGGGTTTGCGGGAGCTTCCCATCAAAGTGGAAAGCAAAGGAGGAGCAGCTGTGTCACCTGGTGAGAGCAGGAAGGAGAGGGGGGAGGTTCTATTACATTAGCCATTATTAGAACTAATAAAGCAAGAATCTGTTCATTACCTGGGGAGGCCACTACGCTGTCCACCAGGACTCCACCCCCGTGACCCAAACATTTCACATTGGGGGTTAAATTTGAACGTGAGATTTGGAGCAGCCAAATATCCAAACCATGTCAATGGACTATAGGAACAGGAGCAGATGTAAAAGGAAGGCCACAGTCACGACGTGCTCATTCGGATGTTTAATGAGAATTTGAAAATAAGCCAAAGACAAGAGGTTTTAGAGTCCATTTTCCTAAAATTTTATATTGTATTGAATGGCTCAGGGAACTTTCAATTATTAAAAGTAGATTTCCGTGGAGTCCAACTTCCTCGTTTCACAATTGAGGAAGCAATTCTTAAAGTTATTTATGATAAAGTGGCCCATTGTAATGGTGGCTTCCAAAGAACGAGGCTTACAAGGTCTAACAACAAGAAGCAAGGGGATACAACAACAAGATGTGTGGGGTCACTTCTTGAACCTATGATTCACTGTAATGACTGCCATTCAGCAAAAGTGACACTGTGCTACTTCCAGGCCTAAGCCTTAACATGACTTGGCAACTTCGGCTTTTGTGCTCTTGGAATTCCTTAGACCCATTAACAAGGCTGGCTGTATAGGAGAGGCCTCGTGGAGAGGGAGCTGGAAACATGGGAGAGGAGAAGTTCAGCTCACCTGGGGCCCCAATCATGGGTGACCTGCTTGATCACCCCCAAGATGGGGTTAGCTGAGTCCTGTCAACCCAAAGAGCCATAGATACATGTATTTTTTTAAACCACTACATTTTTTTGTGATTTCTTACATAGCAATAGATAGACACAACAATGGAAAAGTAAGAACAAAAATCCAGACCTAAACAAAGGTCTCCTAGGGTAAGGAATTCATACTTTTAGAAGTTACTCTTAACTTTCACAAATGTTTAATACAGAATACAGAGTGAACAACTTTATTTCTTTGTTCCTCATTTGTTCAATCGTACAGTTTGCTAATAATGAACTTTTTAACTAAAATGTTTTTTGTATTCTGGGCTTAATGACAACTATCTGTTATTTATCTATGAGATAGATCTGTCCATCCTCCATCCATCCATCTATCCATCCATTGATGTATCCATTCACCTATGTATTACCTATCCATGTGTATCTTGCTACCAAAGAACTAGACCACAATTATTTATCAAAAATCTGTTTTACTGCGTCGCTTTCTGGGCTCTGAGGGAGAGGTGCAATGAAGAAGCCAAAGTCTGGCCTTTCTTATCTCCTCAATTTTAAGTCTTTAGACGTCTCATAGGGAGACCATCAATGGCAACAGTGTTAATGTGACTACTGAACTTCTAAAACCATTATTGTATTTTAATTTTTCCAGAGACATGGTTGCTTGAGAAAAATACCCAGAACTTCCAAGATAATAGTCAATCTTCTGAAAATAAACTCTTCCCCCAAGTAAGTGGCATTTAGATGATGACACTATATCATTACTCAAAGAGGCAATGTTTTGTGGTATCTGGTATGTTTGAGATAAATAATTTTCTCCTTTTAATTTGTTTATTTCTTGGTGTGGAGCCCTATATGTTTTGGGAGTTCAACATTAGATATCACTGTAAAACAGCAGAAATCTTACTCATTTCTATATTAGAGTTATATTTGTTTGGGAACTGCTCAGAAGTCTGTCTTGTGGCATCTGACAGCTTGACAGGGCTTGTTGCCATGGAAAACGTTTGTGATGTTATATAAATATATTCCTAGGTCATGAGTTGCCGTGTATTTTTTGGACATTGATGCTAAGAGGGAAATGACTAAACATCTTTTTTTTTTTAGGAAGGAAGAATAACATAGTAAACAAACAATAATAACAACTAATAAATATATGTGTACCTAGTAAACTGGTTTTCTATTTTCTTAAGCATTAGACTTACGTTCTAACAAGGCTTTTAGCTGTGAATGTTCATTTACTGCAAAAGCTTTTCCCCCTTAAAAATATTCTTATTACCAGTCATTTTACAATATTAATGGTTCCACTCTTAATAGACTGAGAGACAAGGGAGCTATTATTCTTGCTCTCTATCTGTTATTCCATTAAGTAAGACTGCCAACCTCTGACTGCTAGCAGCTCTATAATGAACCATGTGCTCGAGCCACGGGATATATCCTAAGTAAAAGTTGTCCTCACATGTTGTTTTTGGTGCATATTATGACTAGACAGGAAAAAGGTACAACAACAAGATGCAAGGGGGAAACACTCAATTCAGGTTAGGATCTAAAATAAGTCGTTCTCTTTGGATTTGCTGGGAGGTGAAGAAGTGTTGGGGAAATGATGTGGAAAGTCATGGGTGAATGTCTGTCATTTGTCCCTTTCTTGTGACTGATGCCCTTTGTGTGAGCTCCAATGGTACGTACAATCTGACATACACAAGCCTGTTATCCATGCTTGCTTTCTCTAACACGCTTTCATTTATTCTACCTGTAATGAGACCTGCCAGGTTCTCATGCTTGGGCAAACACTGACTACCTTAGGAGTAGTGTCAGCTGCCTGTTGGGAGGCTGCCTACACTATTATGCTGCGGCCTCCGCTGCTGCTCTTCCCTGGAGTCAATAACGGATGCTGCACATACCATCTCTTTATGCCAGAACAGAGAGCGTGCATGACCCTGATATGTAAGAATGCCGTCTTTCTCTAAGTAAATGCAAAGTGGATTTCTACCCCAGAATCTAGGTCCATCAAGGACTTGTAATCTATTGCGAGATAAACAACAAATGTTTCCACTAGACAAAAAGCCACACATCTACAAATTATGTGCTTTTCAAAATGGATTTATAAAAATCAGTTTGTTCTCTGCTAATATCACTCCTATTCACCTAAATTATATTGGGCTTTCTTGAGTGGGAAGGAAAGGAATTCAGCTGTTGATTACCCTGGGTGTTGTACCTCATACTAAGATTGTGCCGACCAAGGCAACATCATCTCATGTATTGGCTATGTTAAAATGATACAGAAAGCATTGTCAAATGAGAAAAGGTCTTAACTTTCTTTGGTTATATTTTTGTAAAAATGTTTTATTACTATGCATTCTAAAATTGTATGATATTCCTAAAATATGTTTATATTTATCAGTACTAAGAATGATTATTATGATGAATTTGTTGTATGCCACAAAATAAAAAAAAAAAAGAAAGAAAAGTTGAGAGTACCTTGGTAGAGAAAATACAATCTTATTTGGTTTTTAAGATTTTTCTTTATCATTGCAGAATAATGTTTTGCAAACATTAATTATTGCCTTTCTTTCCCCCACCTCTACCCATCATGGAAGGTAGGTAGGCAAGTAATATTTTGCCCATTTTACAGATTAGAAAATAGAGATGTAGTTATTTACTCAAGTCACATATCACGTAAATGATAGAGGTCTGCTTTTCACTAAACAGTATAACCTTGCTGGCAAGGTGTGCAGATCTTAATAGACACAGAATTGGCTCTGACATGCTCAGTTGAGGACCTGTTTTCTTTAAGAAAACCTCAACCAAGGATGGAGCCAGGAGAGAAATAACTAGGTGGAAACTAACTTCTGCATGGCTTTTTTGGCTCTGCTGCCTACGGTGGAAATTGATCCAGGTAGAAGGTTGCCTACTTTGGCAACCTTTACCTACTGCGGAGGTTGATCTCTTTGGGTGAGATGCCCTGTTGTTTTTCTCTCTACATGCTTCAAGCTTTCATTGCACTGGAAACTGAAGGTACAGAAATAGGAGGAATTCAGTGACTTTCAAACTGAGGAAAGCAACTCATTTTCTTTTTAAACATAACCCTTTGACTAATTTTTGCTGTAGTTTATCTTGGTAATTTCATCTGTAGAAAAATGAAGCGAAAGTAAGTTTTTGCTTGGATTACTTCTATTCTCTATTTTACTGCAACAGATACAAACATCAATCGCAGAGAGGTTACAAAAAAGTAGATCCACTAACAGGAATGCATTTGAGAAAAAAGTTTAATTTTTCCACCTTTCTTCTTTAATGTTAATTATTTTAATATATGATTTTTAACTTTTTAGATTAAATCATGTGCCTTAGTTTCAAAAATAATAGAGCTTTTTTGTGGTTTTAGAGGGGGCTTACCTTTGTACATAAGAGCGATCGAAATTATAATAAAACCTGTCATTAAAATGTGATTAAACACGTTCAGACACTCTATTTTGTATAATACCACTCTTCTGATATTCAGTTTTCATTTTCTTTAAAAAACAAAATATAGTTATTGATTAAGCATATTATATTCTGAACATTTTCAAATAAGTTAATTTCATTTATTCATTTACTTTTTTCATTTATTAAGTAGCTAATAGGACTAATTACAAATAATCTAGCTTTTCTCCTTTCAGGCATTTGATAGGATTGCATTTCCCCACTCTTTTGAAGTTAGATGTAGCCATGCGACTTGCTTTAACTAATGAAATCTGAGCAGAAGTGACATACATTACATTCAGGCAGAAATATCTAATTGTCAATGCAACTTTTCTTCTTCTGCAGCAATTGTGAAAGCATGAACATGCAGCTTCCATGAGCCTGGGTCTCTGAGAAACATGAAGAATGATTACATGCTAGTGACTATGTCACTGTAGCATAGCCTATCTTATACTCACTGATAGTCCATTCTAAAATTAAGGAAGCAAAGACTAAGAGAAATGAAATGACTCGTTCAGATTGGCATAATAAAGTTGTAAACCAAGTTTTCAGGTTCTTCTGTTATGGATTTGCAACCTCAATCCAGGATAATATTCCACGACCCCCCAAATTAAGTAACCCCTGATTTAATGCATGTGTGTTATCCGTGTCTACATATATATAATAACTGGTTCTTCTGATCCAATTGAAAAATTAAATTAACTAAAGGAATTGTCAGGTAGCACGTTAAAATGAACAAAATGTAAATGGACTAATACAAGTCATTTTGTGGATAAACAGAATTACAATGCTGCAGTTTTTTTATCTATCTGGAATAATGGAGATTGCTGGGCTACTTCAGTCTTTCAGCTTTTTCATTCAGATGGATCCGTAGATAACTCCAAACAGGTACTTCTACCAAAATACTTATGAGATATTGAGAAGGGAAATATCAACCAAGAAGACAGTTTCTGGAACCTTCTGTGGCTAGATGAGCCTTCTAACATAATTGTAAGAAGCTTAGAAAATGTGCTTGCCCTTTGCATTAATACCCATAGATCCCTGTCATAGGAACCTACTGATCTATGTTCAAGTAAAAGTGTTCTTTGCAAACAGGCTTTTAGTTGAAATATATTTTTGCAAGATTTCATGACTTGGCAGCCAAATTTCTTCTTTTATACTAACGAGATTTTTTTTAAAAACGAATTTAATATCTTGGCCTCTTCAAAGTCACACAAATTTCACACTCGGTTTTCACTTTGTGTTTGCTCTAACTGCTGATATTTTAATATCCCTTGTTTAACTACTTTTTATGTCATTTACTTTTTGTTTTTTTGGCAGCCTGTGTCCCATTTCCTCTAAGCTTTAACTGATGCCAATTACTTTATTTCTTTACCTGATGTTTTGCTCATTTCCTCCATAAGTTAATCTTTCAGGATTTATAGGACAAATATGATTTCTTATTTGAAATAATCTTAGGAGCAACAGCTTTCAAAATCTACAGGAAATATGAAACATTTTCTATAATATTCATTATCTTTTTAAGTGGCAGAGTTGTTACAACTCACTTAAATCTTCCATTCCTCAGTTTCCCCCCCTATGAAGTATGGAAAACTGCCATCTTCTACACTTAAATTAAAAGACTGTATTGGGGAAAAAATGAAATTATGCTTCTAAATCTCTTTAAGTCTTATAAAAATAACTATATACATAAGATACCTGAATCCAAACTGTATATACTTAGGACAATGTTATTAAAACAACTATGCTGTAATGTTTAGAGTGAGCTATCATATTAAAAATTCAACAGAGTTTCCAAGTGTTAAAGTAAGGCACAAGTTGATTTCTCAAAGGACTCATCAGAACTGTATTATTTTAGACATCTTGTATGAAAAAATAAATATTCTAATTTTTAAAAATCAGAGCAAAAATAAGAAATTTGATTACCTGAGTTAGGTGTAAGATTATTTGCCATTTCTGGAAGTATTCTTGGTATTAATAAAAACGTGTAGCTAACAGTTCTTATAGTGCACACTGTGCTTCAGTTTCTATGCAGGTGTTCATTATTTTGTCTAAATTATATCCATCTCTCCTGCGACTACCACATGAGCTCGCTTTTGTACTTATCAGTCCCATTTTACATATTCAGAAATAGAGCTACAAAACTAAATCAGCTGGTTCAAGGTTACAGTGCTAGTACGTAGTGGAGTTCAGATTTGAATGCAAGAAATCTAATCCCAGAGCCTACGTATTTTAACCACTCCTGTGTAAACTCTTGTCATTATTGGTCAAATTATTACACAAAATTTATGGAAAACTCCAGGTAACTGGACAAAATCAAAGGCAATATTACAAGTTCTCTACTCAGAAGTTTCATCAATATCCCTCCAGAGTAGAGGAATGTGGAAGTACGCAAATTGCATCAGAAAGAAAAGTGAAATCTTAATGTTGGGAATCTCTGAAGCACATAGAATGATGTAGGTGTGTCTGAAGTTCGATTCATTTGGTCTCATCAAGAGGAGGTTAAGAATATTATAGCTGAGTTAAAATATTTAAAAAGTTCATGGGATGAAGGAGGAGACTGATTCTGGGTTGAACCAAGATGCAAACAGGGGTCTTTCGATAAGAGTTTCAGTGCAGAGGATGGGACGTGGAGGCTCATGCTTATAAACCCAGCACTCTGGGAGGCCAAGGTGGGTGGCTCCCTTGAGCTCAGGAGTTTAGAACCAGCCTGAGCACAAGGGATGCCCCATATCTACAAAAATAGAAAAATTAGCTGGGCATTGTGGCAGGCATGCTACCTAGGAGGCTGAGGATAGAGGATTGCTCAAGTTCAAGAGTTGAGTTTGCTGTGAGATATGACACCACAGCATTGTACCTGGGTGACACAGTGAGACTCTGTCTCAAAACAAAACAAAACAAAACAAAAAACATTGTGGGGACAGATTTGGAATAAATTTGTTGATAAACCATCATTCTATGAAGATCCTTATCATGCATAACTTCTCTGGAGTGCTGTCAGCAAACAGAGCAATGAAATATCTATTAGCTCAAGTCTCTCTAATTTACTTTGGATGGATGATTGTGTGTCTGTAGTGGTTGTCGGTGAACTTAAAAAGAGGAAGAGCAACACTAGCATTGGGAAGAGACCAGGGCTACTAGACCCCATTGTGCCAACTTCATCAAACCCGAGCCTTTCTAGCGCCCTCAGCTTGTGTACGTAGGAAGAGTACTTAAAGAAATGTCACTCCCTCTAATGCAGGAACATTGTTTAAAGTGTTCTCAATTACAAGTGCATGGAGAAGATCGACTAATTGTTTAAAATAAGAAAGCACATGTCAGCTCATGTCTATTCAATTTACTGAATCAGACAGACATAAAACTACTTTGGAAGTCTGTATGTATATATGTGTCTACAATATCTATATTTATTTCTTCCAATCAAATCATCTAATATCTGGAAATGGAAAATGCTTAGACCGAAAGTGATTCAGTCAGAGATTCTGTGCTCACAGTTGGATTTCCCAGACCTCACACAGAACGCCGCACCTAGGAGGACTGCCATAAATATTTCAATGAACCACAGTCAAGGCAATAGATTGTCTTTCTCAGGAATGGTATAAGATGATTATCTGGAGTGAACTGAGTTTATTAAAGATAGAGGACTCCTGGAAGAGTTTTTAATCATTCCCTTCATTTTAAGCATTGATAACAAAGTCTTAAGGAAACTGGAGATAAGTGGTTTAGCCAGTTCCAGTTAAAACAGCGAAGCTACTCCTCTGTTCTAAGGAAAGTCTTTTACAGTTAGACCTAAGTTTAGTTACATTTTCAGAAAGCTCGATTTTCAAAGACGAGGTTTGCACTGCACCAGAGTATGGTGAGATTAGTGAGCTGACTTCTGGGTTTAACAGATTTCCTAAAAATGAAGACTACAGAACCAGACAGCCTGTAGGATACCACCATGAAATTTTTTATTATATCTGAAAAATTGGATGTCAATGCTAATAAATAATTCCCACTGGGTTCCATTCTTTTCCAACAAAAAGGGAACCATTTATTCACATTATAATGTGTCCTTCATGTGAAACATCCTAAGTTGTGCTAATGTCTTGCAGATGATGTTGTCAAGAAAGGTTTCTGACTTTGGAACAACTACTGAACAACTTGGGAGTTGGTTATCCTGTATTTATTCCATTCCTTTCTCAGAACACTTGATGTGTTCCTAGCCTCTGAATAAAACGTGTCCAATAGACTCAAACCAAGTGCAATAAAGGGAAGGAAAGGGAAGGGTTGCAGTTGGTGGTATTACTACTAAAGATTTGACTGGTCTATTGTCAGAAGGTGCTGTTCTTATTTTCTTTGCTAGATGACTGTTGATAACGTTAAGTTTTAGAAAATGAATTATATTTCTCCCTCATATGAAAGCAGGATAACTATGAATAAATAAAAATAGAACATGCTTCAACTCATTATTTCTGCCTTGAATGTTTCAAATAAGAAAATGCTGGGGAAAAAAAAAAGAAGTACATTAAATACTATTACTCATATCACAACTGAATGGGGATGTCCTTGCTGAACAAACATTCAGGACTGGAGAGCAATCCCCCTAGCAATGCAACATTGTGTTAAAAACAAAAAGCAAAATTCAAGCGAAGCAACTAGATCAATTTAGACCTCCTTGTGAAAGGGATGGAATGTCCTCATGAAGTCCTAAGACTCTTCACTTTATTTCCTTGAAAATAAACAGATTAATCAGTCAACAACTAATTATTGAATTGCCTATTCGATGCATAGATGCACAGTACTAAAGTAGATCTAGGCAAGTCAGACCAAGATAAATGCTTCCATTTCCCTTAAAATTAACCCCGTGACTTTAATAATGTAATTTTACATAAACCCAAATCAGTGATTGATTTTCCAGGAATGTGAATTTGAAAGCTTTGATTGAAAAGGTTCTAAACATTTTTAATCCCTTTTTTCTTCCTACCCATAACAGTAAAACTGGAAATAAGCACTTACACAACCTGGCCAAATATTTAGATAAAGAATGAGATCGTAACCAGCAATATCTTAAAATGTATTTGAGTTATTCTATATGCTATTTAAACAGTTAAACTGTCAGCCTGGGATTTTGTATATATTCCTCATTAGGTTGCCTCAAAGACCCGAGGGTAAGTATATCTGCATTTTAAAATTTTGTATTTTTCTATGGTTTATATGCCCCATAAAATGCCTTGAGAACTTTATGAGGGATGTTACATTAATATGTGTTATTATAAATATGATTTAAATATCTAAAGCATTACAGAGTGATTACTGTTCAATAAGGCAGCGTGCATAAAAGGGTTATCTGCACACTGTGCTTAGGTTTCTACAATATAATATAATGAATTGTTCAATATAGTTTGCATGCTATTTGTCTCTGTTTCTTCTTAGGCTCAAGGGAAGCTGATGTGCAATCTTCTAACAAGGCAATCATAAATTGTAGAACAATAAACAGCCCTTGAGATTTTTAGATAGTATGTGGTTAGCATGCAATCCATCTTGGGAAACTTGATTTAATACCTCAAAGGAACATCTTTGACAATGCTCAACATTGTTTTAAACTGCTGCTAAATCAATTAGCGCACTGGAGAATGCTAATGTCTCTGCCTCTCTCATCGCCCATCCCAAAATAATCCCTGGTTATTTTGTAAAGAAAAAGATTTAAGGAGACACTGCATGGATGTTGTTGGATTCCCTGGAAAACATTAAAGATAATCCTGCAGGAAAGAAGGGATAAGCCAACGTCCTTAAATCATCAGGGTTGATGTGGGCGTCAGCTTCAAAATTCATTTCAATTTTTCTGAATTACCCTCACCATAGCTAAGAAGGAGAAATTAAATAAAAGGTAACTACTATTCTAACATCAGGAGTCTGAGGTTGAACACACACACACACACGCACACACACACACACACACAAAGGCTTAAGAGACAAGTTAGTTTTTGCTTTCTTGTATATACTTTTTAAAGTTCACATAATGTATATTTAACTATCTTCATATTATTTTGCAGGGGCTCAAAATATTTATAGATATTTCCTAACAAAACCCTCCTAATGAAAAGAGAGGTTGACAATTTTTTAGTTCATTACAGATTATTTAATCTTTTTTTTTAGCTGCATTAAAAGTAATGATTTATATAACAATTGCTCTGCAAAGAGGGGGAGTCTGACCTCCTCCCCAATTTTATGGCATTTCCTTCTTTCCTTTTATTTGTCCTCATTAATTTGTTGAAGACAATTATCAGGCAATTCCTTGTCTTTCTTCCCATTTTCTGTTATGGTGCAATAATCTTGCTTTTTCCTACCTCCCAGAGCCAGCTAGTTCCTCTACCCTGCAGGGTTCCACCCCGGACTGTGCCGAGGGGAAAGCTTCTGGCCCTGCCTTCTGCCACACTCGTTCTGTCCTTTCCAGGCAAGTTCCCTCAATTTAGGGAACTAAATTGGGGCTAGTTGGCTAGATTAAGAAACAAAGCAAAATGAAACAAAGCAGTTAACCATCCAACTCATTGAGTTTCTTTGTCCTTTCTTTAAACTACACTAAGTAACTTTTTTAGCTGACTTAACAAAAAAATCAGTAGCCTGTTTTGGTGATGTATAAACACAACCTATGTTTTCCTCAGCCCAAAATTAGTTTCTGAAAAAAAAAAAAAATTTCATGACTTTAAGCCTCTATCATTTCCCTTAAAGATGCAGAGGGTCTATGATTTTTTTGTGGAAGTAATCTAAACTTCATGTAACTCCTAAGGGAAATGCAAAGCCCTATCGTATTAGCTTTCCTATCACACGGAAAGCCAAAAAGCAAAGCTGTTTCCTCCCTCTCCAAATAGTTGAACAAGTATTTAAATAGCCTGATTCATAATTTAAAGCCAGTCTGAAGCTAATTTTTTCTAACCCATAAGTGCTCTGGACAATGTTGTATTCCACTTCCTTTATAATGTTATTTCTGGATGAAGAGAGATCTAATTGATTAATTTCTAAACTACACACATCTCTTGCTTCATTCATTGCTCCTTTTTGGGGTCATTAATACCTTCAAATCATTAATTGCAATAGGACCCAACATAATTGTTTTCGTGTTTTAAAAATTTATGACTCATATTTATGTTTATCTCATACGTATATTCATGGGGTCCTCACTACTTTGCTAATAATGGAGTTCAGGGCACGTTGCCCCCAAATATGGCATTCATACATTTGAGAAAACAGCAGAAATAAGATCATGCTCACCTTCCCTTCAAGTCTCTCACCTGAAGCAGGTCATTACCCCTCTTTTGAGAGGGTTCTATATGCAGAGAAAAGGAACATCCTTATCTCAGAAGCCCAGGACACAGAAGAGAATCTGAACAAATCAGCCTTGCTATGTTCCCCAGGGTGGCTTACTGTTAAATCATACTTTGGTATCCAATCCCACTTCTCTATTACTGGCCATGTTCCCATCAAACCCAGAATAAACGTATGCAGTTTTACCTGTTGTTCTTTGGGTCTTTATTTCTGAAGGCTCTTTTGTCACATAACACTTAGGTTAAATACATTTGAATGCTTTTCTCTTGTCAATCTGTCTCTTGTTATAGGGACCTCAACCACGAACCTTGTGCTGGATGAGAAAAAGAAATCTTTTCCTACCCTACACTGTAATGGAGTCTGGCAGATAGTCTCATTTTTATGTGAGTAAAAATGGAGGCACAAAGTGGAAAAAAGAATCCAAAGGTATGAGGAAACCCAGTGCCCATATCAGGCAATTTAAATATTTTAATAACTTCTATCGTGTTTTGATTGGAAAGAGGCTTGTAGGAAACATGAAAGGAATGTTTTAATATTCTGTGTCATTTAAAAATTGCCCGAGTTCACTCTCACACTTTTGCTCTTTGTCATCTTAGGTATCAATGAAACTTTCCTAGTACTTGTTGGTGCTTGCCAATTGCAGCTGTTTTTAGTTTAGCAGTCCTTCATATAAGAAGGGATTTTGATCACAAAGTTGGTTTCGGTAAATCCTATTCCAATGTTATCTTTCATGGAACCTAAATAGCAACTTTCTTGCAGACAAACCTTCCAGCAATTTCAAAATCTAAGGGAATGGGATGCACAGCAGGGCTCAATAGTTAGTAACTGTTTCATTGATTGTTCTAGAACCACCTTTGTTCAAACACAAACTTCCCAGATATATGGGGGGAAATGACATGGCAGAGCTTCCTTCCTGTCATTTCCTTTCTGCAGGGATCATATCCAAGTGTCTCTTCTACAATTTTCTCCTCTCCTCTCTTTCAGATGTTTCCCTGTACACTACATTTTTAGGTCACCAGAGTCTTATGACTCAGTTTGTAGGTTATTCTGGTCCACTGTGATGATTATTTCCTAAAGCTTTGGGATACCACAGGACCATTTCTTTTCTTGTTAGTATTGGTATCAGAAAGTAAAAACAAAAAGGTGATAAACTGAAATATGTTCAGTTAATAAATTTCTAAAGAGCCCTTCCCAAGGAATGGTGGAAGGATGCATTTTCTTTACTGTAGTAAATCAAACTCTATACACCTTTAACACAGAAAATTGATACTTAGATTTTTATGTACTCCTATCTTTAAAAATGCTTTACATCTATTCATTTACAGATTGTTTTTATTTCAAAAACATTTCTTGGCCATTTTGTGTGTGTTAGTTGCTGCACCTGGAAATGAAATGTGGAGATGACACAGAATTTTCTAACACAAAGCAGAGTATTATATTAAATATTATAAAAAATATGTTACTTTAAGTAGCCATTCCAAGGAAGGCAGAGAAAATTAATCCTCTGGGAGAAACTAGGAAGGTGTTAAAGGAGAGGTGGCTTTTGAGTTTGATGTTGGATGAAGGTATTGTAATAGTAGTAGGACTTGAATGCTAAGTTAAGACATTTGGTTTTCTTCTATAAGAGAAATGCCATCAAACACTTTAAAAAAAAAAAAAATCCAAAATCTTAATTAATACTTTTTAAGTTATTCTTTAATTATTTCCCATTCTGAAACTTCCATTAATAATTCAATATTTACATGAGGATCTTTTAGAGTCTTATAGCAGAAAATATTGGATTCCTTGACTTATCTCTCAAACGAAAACCAGAACTTAAAAATCAAAGGAACTGAGTGATGCCTTTAAAAAGCACTGTTATAAAAAATCATTTGAAATTAATCCTATTTCTTAAATAGATGATATTTTAAAATAGACCTTAATAAAAAAAATTGGGAGATATGTTGAACTAAAAAGTCCTAGTCAACTTCATCTGTTTCCACACAGAGACCCCTTAGAGTCTTCTCAAGATAAGTTATTACGTTACTTATTCCATTCTTACTTCAAAAATTTTTCTTAATATATATTAGGTTCCATATACTGTACCAGGAGTAGATGACAGAATATAGAAAGTGCACAACCTCTGCCTTCAATAGTTATAATTTTCAAATGAAATTTTTCCCCAAATGAAAATTCTCAAGGGCAAGAAACAGGTTTTATGCTTCTAAGTGCCCTGAATAGTTATGAATGTTGGCAAGTTAATACCTTCTCTCAATTTCGTGTTGATTTCACAGGGTCGTTTTAAAGATTAAATGAGTTAGTGAATCTAAAACTCATCATAAACACTATTTACTGCATCAAAAAAAGGTATTCTGTTGATGTATAATGAATGAATGACTGATTTAATAGGAAATTTTTGGTTTTGTCCTTCTCAGATTGAGAATTAACTTCTTTTTATAAATTTATTTTACAATGAAAGGCAACAGGATAATCACATATTTTATTAACACTGAAGTATAGACATGTTGTAGTCATTGTGGAAGTTGACTAGGCTTGAAAGTAGTTGTCTTCTTCCTTTCACTTAAGGTTGCTTTGGCCGTTCAGGCTCTTCTCTGGTTTCAGACAAAGTGTAGAATTATTAATTTAACCACCATGAAAACTGACATTGGTATTTTGGTGGAAATTACATAAAATCTGTAAGTCAGATGGATATTTCAACAATGTTGAGTCTGCCAGTTCATGAGCATGGTATGTTTTTCCATTTGTTTACATCTTTTGCAATTTCCTTCCTCAGTAATTTGTAGCTCTCCCTTGCCAGACTTGAAACTATATATAAGGCTGTAGTAACAAAACCAGAGTGGCATTGCTACAAAGACGGAGACATAGACCATTGGAATGGAACAGAAAATGCAGATATACAAACACTTACATATGATCATCTGATCTTTGACAAAGTAGATCAGATAAAATGGGAAAAGAATCCCTATACAATGAACAGTGCTGGGAAAATTGGATAGCCACCTGTAGAAGATTGAAACAGGATTCCCTATCTCTCACCACTCACTAAAAGTAATTCAAGATGGACTACAGACTTAAATCTAAGATATGAAACTATAAGAATTCTAGAAGTAAATGTTGGAAAAACTCTTCTAGTTGTAGGCGTAGGCAAAGAATTTATGAATGAGGTCCTAAGGGAAATCACAGCAAAAATAAAAATAAATAAAAGGACCTTGATTAAAATAAATAGCTTATGCACCACCACAGAAACCATCAACAGAGCAAACAGACAACCTACATAATGAGAGAAAATATCTGCATGTTGTGCATCTGATAAAGGACTAATAACCATAATCTACAAAGAATCCAAGCAATGAAAAATATCAGACAACCTCATTAAAAAGTGGGCAAAAGACGTGAACAGAAGCTTTTCAAAAGAAGCTAGACAAATGGCCACTAGATGAGAAAAAATGCTCAACATCACTAATAATTAGAGAAATGTGAATCAAAACCACAATGAGATATCACCTAACTCAAGTGAGAATGGCTTTTATAAAAATAAAAAAATAAAAAATAACCTTCCCGGACAACAGATGCTGGTATGGAGGCAGAGAAAAAGGGACACCTATAGGCTGTTGGTGTGACTGCAGACTGGTACAACCTCCATGGAAAGTAGTATGGAGATTCATTACAGAACTAAAAGTAGACTTATAATGTGATCCAGCAATCCCACTACTGGGTATTTACCCAAAGGAAAAGCAAGTCATTTTATCAAAAAGACATTTAGACTAAGATGTTTGTTGTAGCACAATTCACAGTCACAAAGGTGTGGAATCAACCCAAGTGGCCATCCATTCATGAATGGATGACTACAATGTGGGGTAGGTATACCACAGGGTACTACTGTGCCATAAAAATAATAAATACCTTTTGCAACAATCTATATGGAACTGGAGACCATTCTCCCAAAAGAAGTATCTAAAGAATGGAAAACAACCACGTGTATTCACTTTTCAATTGGAACTAAGCACAGATGGAAGTAAAACTCAATGAAATGAAGCAGGTAGGAGGGAGGACATGGGGGTGCATGGAATCATACCTAACGGGTACAATGCACACTATCAGTGTGATGAGCATGCTTATAACTTTGACTCGAGCAGTGCAGAAGCAATCCATGTAACCACAATATTTATATCCCCATAACGTAATGAGAAATAAAATAGTTATGTGGTCTTCTTGAAATTGTGTGGTTTTATATACACATGCCATTCTGAACTACACCAAAAAAATGACAATAACATTACAGTAAATATGACTGTCTCTTCTATCCCTTTATTTGCTAGAATTCTGCTTACAGCAGGGATTTGATGCGATATGAAGGTAAACTTTTTTGCTGTTAGTGCATGGACCTGTGGTGTTGTACAAAACACCCCCTTTCTCATTAAAGGCATACCAAAGTCTAAAATAAATCTTCTACTCATTTATCCTTCACTTTTTAGCCAATCTCTGGGAACATTTGCTAGCCAGCAAGCTTTTCCTGGTCAAGTGAGGAAAATGAAGCAGAGAGGAGAGCAGGATGGCAGAAACTCATACCTACAAGATTGGAATTAAAGCCAAAAGAAGGTTTAGCACTTCTTAGTAATGTTTAAACCTACGTTTTGACTTTAGGAGTTAAGTCCTGGAAGGACTCCCACCTCCCAACTCCAAGAGTTCTAAGACAGCTGGTCACAGTCAACTGGGATGGTTGCTATTACGTAACAAATTCCAATTGCCACAAAAGCAATAGGCAGGGAGTAATAGGGGTTGGCCAGTCTCAGTCTTCCTTAAGTCCTAGAATCCATGTGTTATTAAAGAGTGTGACTCCTTGAAGGAGTAGCCCTCTTCACTGTTTGGATTTCATAGGTACTGAAACTCTTGCCCTCAAACACCACCTTACTTTTCTTGCCTTCATTTCTAAAATCTCCATGGTACTTATTCTCCAATTCTGATGATGGGCAGGGAATCTGGGAGGAAGAACATCAGATAAAACTATTTTGAACCATTCAAATTTTAAAGCCAGTGAATTTCCCAGTTTGGTTTTGTTTTCCAGTGGGATTGTAAGGGATTTTGACATGACATTGCCAAGTTTTGATGGTGAGAACTCTCACTGAGGAAGATGAGAGCAAAATCTAGACCCCTGAACTGCCCACTGGGAGGCCAATAGCTGTGCTCACTCGGAAGGAAGTGTGCACAGAGAAACTAAAGGAGGATGCTCGAAACCGAGTTCACCACTTTACCAAATTTCCTCCAGTCTGGTTACTGATCCAAAGGATCACAAAAATGTATTATATCATGACTAAGGCTTGGAACATTTAATAATCAGCGCCTTAGTGCATGTGAGCTACTATAACAAAATACCTTATATTGAGTAATTTACAAACAACAGCAATTTATTTGTCACATTTCTGGAGGCTAGGATACCCAAGATGCCAACAGTTTTGGTACCTGGTGAAGGGTCACTCTCTGTATTCCATAGGTGGTATCTCTTGATGCTTCCTTACATGGCGGTAGGGAATAAACTAGCTCCTATGGTCCTTTTATAAGGCCACTAATTTCATCCGTGAGGGCAGAGTCCTCATGACCAAATTATTTCCTAAAAGCCCCTGTCTCTTAATATACTACCTTAGGGGTTATGTTCCCATTTAGACATTTTGGAAGAACATCAACATTCAGACCATAGCAGTCAGCAGAATAATTATGGATTCTATGATAGGGGTTGGCTCACATCTTTATTGCCATCCAGATAAGAAGAGTGTATTGCAAAAGAGAAATATTGAACATCTACTTCTTAAAATGTTATTTGATTAAGATGATTTTTTGTTTCTTCCTTAGTCCTCAGAAATCTTGGTTACTTTTTCATAGGGGCTCAGCGCTTATAGCACAGTGGTTACAGTGCCAGCCATATACTCAGGCTGATGGGTTCGAACCCTGCCTGGACCAGCTAAAGCAACAATGATAATTGCAACAACAACAACAACAACAACAACAACAACAACAACAAAATGGCCAGGTGCTGTGGCAGTGCCTATAGTCCCAGCTACTTGGGAGGTGAGGCAAGAGAATGGCTTAAGCCGAGGAATGGAGGTTGCTGTGAGCTGTGATGCCACAACACTCCACCCAGGGTGACATAATAAGACTCTGTCTCAAAGAAAAAAAAAAAAAAGAAAAAGAAAAAAGAAAATTTAGTAATATATGTACATGGTAAGGCTTTATTAAGAAGAATTTTGCCTCACTTCACATTAGGCTCTGGTAGAGTTGGCGAGAGCAAATGTTTTTACTCTAGAAGTAATATGTAGTTCATCCTGAGAAGATACGTAACTTACCATTCTTTTGGACTAAGTTTTATCAAATGAAGAACTGAGCTATAGGCTGTCTTAAAAATAATATTTACACATGAGCTTGTTATTTTTAGAGTCTACAAATATTGTGAATTAAGTCAAATAATGTATGTGTAGGTAGTCTTTGAGTATTCTATTTACAAAGGTTCCAGAATAAATTTTTTCTGTACTCTCCATTTCCCTTTAAAAATCCATATGGCATAATCTCAAGAAATATTACATAGATATATATTTTTTTTTCTACACATACGTGTGTGTGCATATATATTTGGAATTCTTGGGGTGGTATATATCTTCTTTTTCTCCAAATGCTACTGCCTTATTTGATTTGACTAGTATAGGGCAAGCCCTGAGATCCCTGGACAGAGGTGGAATATTTTGAATGTTTTGTTAAATTTGAAATACGTCTGTATTTCTACTCTTCCTTTCACACTGTTTGATCTTTCAACTATCTCAGACATCTTGTTAGAATTAAGATTTTAGAAAATGCTTTTTCCCCATTCCAATTTTAAACTGACATGAGTCCATTTTCCATAAAAAAAAGGAATTTTATGGAACACAGAAGTTGAAAAGAATACTTATAAAACAGCACTGTGTAGTAAGAGAAGGGGCATTAAACTGTTACCTTTATTGACTGAGTATGTAAAACAGCCTAAGCTGACTAAGAGAGAGGCACTGAGGAGCTACGTTCATCACAGGGCAATTAAACAGAAATTTCCAGCAATGTGGACTCAGCTTTCAAGACAGAATTACAGGGCTTTAGGAATCATGCCTTGCACCTTATACTAAACATAAAAAGATACACATTTGCAAAGACAAAAAAAAGAAAAAACAAACAAACAACAACAACAACAAAAAAAAACCAGTACTTTAAAAAAGAGTCTGGTATTCTATTTAGAATTTCCTGATCCAGGTCTCAAGAAAGAGTCATAGCATCCACAAATGTAAAATCCAAGTATATATAATCAACACTTTATGCATTGCTACTTAAAGATGTATCACAATCTCTTCTTTTAATTATCACAATGATTACTTATTGATAATAAGTAACAGTTGATAACAAATTTACACAACCCCCCACCCATAGAAAATAATTGACACGGTAAGTTCTTACACACTAACACACAACTATAGGCACAAAGTGAGTCGAGCAACATGAGAAATAGGATTTTATATGTGGAATAAGACTCTGCTTTCACAGGAAGCTTGAAATATCATTGCAAAGGCAAGCCAAATCCATGAAGCATTCAGATAATCTGTTCGTGGGTTAAGGACTAAGTTCATATCTGGGGTAGAGATGATGAATTCTAACAATACATAGCCTAGTACAGATCATTCTTTTCTTTGTTATTCTGACTTTGGATCATGGCATTGACCTAGCTGTTGCATCTTTTCCTGCATTTTTCCTCCCCCTGTAGCCTTGCTCACTTACATACTGGGGGTCTGCAGTCTCCCTCCCCCTCCGTCCCCTTTAGTTACATGTGGTATCTGCAGATGCAGCCCACACTGTTCTCTCTATGAACATCCACTAATAGACAGGTGCAGAGATGGATCACGGCTCCGTAACAGTGCTGGAAACGGCCGCCAGTTGTGAAGAAGAATAACAACTGGCAGCCATTCTGATTGGTGCTGGCACTGACTCTTTCTTACGAGATCCAAATGCCTTGAGAACCAAATGTTCCTGGGATTCAGGCTTTCTGCAGCCAACAAAGCTTAGGTCAAAAAGCTAATTGGCTACTTGAAACTTTCCTTAGATATCTTTAAGAGAAACAAAAAGGGTTGTTGCTGTTAACTCACAGAACCTACATGTGCATACACCAGGAGCGATGGCTAACCAGATAGATGATAAAAAGCCAAATGCTGGGTTTTGAAAGAGCTTTTCTTTCAAGGCAAGGTAAAAGAAAGGCATTTCATAACAATGCACAAATACATTTCCTATAGAAACTTGCACCAAACTGTTACTTCTTACACTCACTGTGTAGTTATGTCTTTGGTGATATAAAATCTTCTTACTTGTCATTGTCAGAGCTGAATGGATGTAGTGAAAAGAAGAGGGGAAAGGCCTTTTTCAAGAGGAGCATTTGGTGTAATTCAAATAGAACTGCAACTCCACACCAGTGAAACACCACGTTCTAAACCTTCTCTATCATTGCCGAACGTGAGACATCGGCCTTCTCTCCTCTCTGCCCCTCACTCAAATGCCAAAGCCACCGGAGAGCCTGGCACAAAGAGTCCAGCAGCGCTGTGGCATTCTGATTAGACTCTAACAAAAAAAATTTTCCTAAACACTCTTTCACTCGTGGACAGTTCAATAAGAGAGAGAACTGGGAAGAGAACCTCCTGCACACTGTCATTAGTGCACATGCAGTCGACATTGACCTTTGTGTAGTGCTGCGCTGGATGCCACGCAGAGCAGTTCACAGCCACGCTCCCTGCTGCTCTTTAAAGTTTACAATTGAAAACAGATGACAATAGGCTGAGGAAACTGATGACAAGCCACTGGGAGATTATATGCTGAAATTAAAGCATACAGCAAACAGAAAGGACAGAATTAAGGGTTATCATGTACAATAGGTGAGGACATCAAAAGCTGCTCTTTGCCATTAATTGAGAAGGAGCTTTAATTTTTATTTAATGAGAAAAAAAAGTCATATCATAGAGGTAGAGCTTGAAGAGGTCTTTATGTAAAGGTATCAGATAAGTGATGTTGGCAAACTGGGGGAAGGAGAGTACACCAGATGGAGGGATCACAGACTCACAAGGTCAAACGTTGTGCGAAAGGGCAGCGGACAAACTGATGTCAGCCCCATGGAGGGCACGGCCTAAAGCCCAGGGGAAGAAAAGAGACTGAAGCGATGTGTTGCTCGATTGAAAATGAAAGCCCAATCTGTGTTTGTTTGGTCCAGAATTTTACCCTACCAGACATGAATGAAGATTATGTCTAGTCCACGGTGATTCCCTATCTTGAAGCTGTGCTGTCTGGCGGGGACCTGTTACTCTGCTTCAGGGTAGATGCGACAGGTTAGGGAGAAGAGTTCGGCTCTGGGCAGGTGCTCTGGACCAAATCTGACCACTTTCTTTTCTTTTCTTCAAGCTAAGCAATGGAGTCTGAGGAGAGGAAGGTCTGAAGTAAGAAAGAACTGAAAAACTACACCGGGAAAGGAGAACATTCGTTAATTTTCTTTTCCCATGTTTTTTGTTAACAGTGTTTGGTTTTGACTAATGCTTCATGTCTGTGTGTAAGAATGTATCTCATTAATTTATTTATATTTATTTGCAGTGTAGAGTGGATTTTTATTTCTAAAAAGGATGCTTCTTTCGCAGGGAACCTGACCTACTAAACTAACCATCATGAATATTATCCAGCCTTTTTATGATACAGTAGAGCAGCAGTTCTCAACCTGTGGGTCACCACCCACGGGAATTGTATTAAAGGGTCACGGCATGTGACAGTGAACTGTGGGTCATGACCCACATGTGAACTATATTAAAGGGTCTGAACTTTCTCAGGAAGCTTGAGAACCACTACAGTAGAACCTCTGTAAGTTGACCACCCAGGGGACTATAACAGACTTGTCATCATACAGAGGTGGTCAACGTAAGGAAGTAGGTCTACTGTATCGATTTGTACATGGGGCGCATGTCCGGTCTGTGAAAAGTAAGTCAGTTAAGGAGGTGGTCAGTGGTCAGCTGTGGAGATTCTACTGTGGTTAAATGTGACCAGCAATGTAGCACTTTTAAATAAGCCAGCCGCAAATACACAATAGTAGGAAGCTATCTGTCTTATTACTATCACCCTGGGCCCTTTGACAGTATAGAGTCATAGTCCATTTCTTTAAAAACCACGAGATCCTATGAATGTTGAAGACTTTGGATGAGTGTAACTGAAGAGAGATGAAGGGAATTATTGCTATTTCTCCAGGCAAAGAGAAAATTAAAAGAGCAGCTACAAAGACCAGCCTGTATTTAATCAAGAAAACATTATATGTAAATACTGTAGTTCAACCAAAGGGAGAACTCAAGATAGGAATGTACTGCGGTGGAGATTCTGGAGTTGTAACAGTGGAGATCTTAAAAAGTAGGACAAACAAACTTGACAAAGGAAGAAATGTGCCTGTCTGGGGAGGCAGGGGCTGGATTCAGACCCTCCCTTGCCTGTCCTATAACGTGCCTTCCTTGTCTAATTCTATGAGTAAGAGGACATGAAAAGATGAGGTATTGCTGTAAATCTTTATTAGTGAACTTGCATTCCTGGTTATGAAGAATGAGGAACGTGAAAAGGTCATTCCCTTTTGATGCAAATCTGATATTATCTCTTATCTTCTAGCACACATTCAGATTTACTTTCTTTTTATCAGAGTTTTCTTGGGGAAACTCAAGGATAATAAAAAATCATGTATTTGGTTCACTACTCATAAATATTCTCATTAATGTGCTGCTTTCACTTGGTTAGTAGTTTTTTTTTATCAATATAAACAGGATCTTTTTTTTTTTAAGATTTCCATTTTCATAGTGTCATTACTGACACTGACAGCTGTCTAACAGTAATGTGAAATATATAATTGCCTAAGGAAGAATATTCCATGACCAATTCTTCCTCTTTTATATTAAAAATAAGTTTGACAGGCTTGAAAGCCCCAGGCTTCTGAACTTTATGTCAGTTCAGAAATTCTTTTTATTTTTCAGATATTGTATTCATATATTTTTCCACATATATCAAATTATTTTCTTTGGAACAAGTTTAGTAATATATTTCTCGCCTGCTTTGTCCCAGAGGTTGGCTCTTTGACTATTCTAGATCTTTCTTTTATAGCACCTCTCACAGGTCTGAAGACCACAATTCAAATTGTTTAATATATCTTTAACAATAGTATATCGCTCTCCTCAAGTTTTAAATATTATCTAATCTGCTTTCTAAATTTTGAAGTGGAATTTAATGTAGAGTTTTAATTTTTAAAAAAAGATAAATTGTAGCAGCGAATAACACTTTTGACTTCTTCTGTTTCTTTGGTTGTTGATTCTTTGATTATTTTTTTCCCACTGTTTGCTAGGAAGAGCCTTCATGGACACCCAACTCCATTAACCTTCCTCCCCACCACTTCTCTGCACCCCTTTCAGCTAATCAATAATCTCATTTAGGATTGAGCAGGAAATCCCTGAACTTCTTACAAAGGCATCCATACTTTTTTTTTTTTTTTTTTCTCAAGGGCACATCACTGATTCCTTTAACATTTCTAATTGCTCATTTGAACAGCCTATATTTCTCTTGATCTTTTGGATCCCCTCCAAGTTATCTGCAAGTATTACATTCCTTTTTCTTTGCAAACCGGTCCGGGAAGATGATATTATATCAAGAACAGAGTGATTCCCTAAGGAATAGAATCTTAAGGACGGCTGGAGAATTGAGGGCTGAGGAATTATTACGAGATATTCAATTTATCTCAGACTTCATCTCAGTTGAGGACTTCAGGCTACTGTCATTTTAAGTTACCTTTCTTTTGCCTTTGTACATTTCTCTGGCCATAGTAAACTTGGACTAAAAATGATACAGAGAGTATTTTGCTGGCTTTTTTTTTTTGTTTGTTTGTTTTAAAACACCTTTCAATTATTATAAATCTTTAAGTCCCTACCTACCACGTACCCTCTCTCATTCTTTCCTTTGGGTCCTAAGGAAAATGTCTTACATATGTTCATGAACAAATTCACAGGGCCATTGACTTTCTCCACTAAGGTGTCACTTTCCCTGTTGCTGTTTCATGTTATCCAGGGAAATAAGGTTTCTTCAAAGTAGATAAGCCGCCACTCTCTGGTCAGCCCCTGAAAAGGCATTGCTGTGCCAAGGGCCCCTGTAACATGACCACTCTGCTGCCGCCATGCTGGTGCCTTCCTGGATCTGCTAACTGCTCTAAAGGGGTTCGTGGTGGCTGCAGCATTTCTGGGTAGCAGATAACGGGGCCCAGCAGTTGGAGAGAAGGAGCTTGGGAATTTGTTCTGAGGCTTTATATGTGTAATATATGTAGAATTAGATTGCATGCTTCCTTGCCTACTTTGGGGGAAGAAAAGATTGCTGAATAGGAAAGGGGAGTGGGCCTCTGGAACCTTCACCCAGTGTGATTAGGGCAGCGCTGGAGCTGAAACTTGATAGTCTCCTTAGTCACTCATTCAGGGCTTCAGTCAACCCCAGAGCACCATGTTTCTGTCTTGAGATTATTCCTAGACACTAACCTGTTTCTCAGGGCTCCTGGGCAAACATATACTCCTGGAAACTCAACACATTCCTGGAAGCTCAAGGTGGAGAAAGAAGATGGGGGGGGGGGGTGGCACAGGAGCCAGACTGGCCTTCTCCATGGCACACTCTTCTTAGCAATGACTCATTACTGTCTCCCATGTTTCACCTTAGTAAGGACTCGTCCTTCCTGCTTTCACTTGGCTTTTCGTACAGAATCTAAAGGCTGGTGGGGAGTGGAGAGAGATAGCCAAGAAGTGACAGCAGGCTGGGGAGCTCAGTTTGAACTTGAGAGGCAGGTCACAAAGCTGCTGTGCATCTGGGCCTGATGAGCCTCTTGGAAAGAATGGGCAGCACATGGGATGGGAAGAGGCGAGCATGGTCATCGCCCTCATCCTCAACCCACTCCCAGAGATTGCCAGCAAAAAAGATACACAATGTCTTAGCAGATAGAGAGCAAGAGAGAAATTCCCTAATGGGGCTCTGAGCAGCAGGGTGAAAACAAACGTACATTTCAAGATACCTTACAAATCCATTGATTTCTCGTTCTCCATCTTTTAGTTTATAATTTTGTTTTTTTTCTTTTACTGTTTTTATCAGTTTTAAATTAGTAAACTTCTTAAACATTTTATAGTTTGATTCTGCTTTAGAATAAAATTGCATGCTTTTATAATTATAATATTCTTTCAGTGGATACATTATCCCCTGAGCTTTTAAAATGTTAAGTACTTTTCTATTGTCTCATTTCATTTCTTTCACTTGCCTTTCTAACTTTTATTTTCTGTCAGTGTTGTTTTAACATCTTTTATTGTTTTCTCATTTATTCCTTTTTCATTTAGACACTTTTCTTTTAAAATTATTTCTATTGTGATTTGATAGAAGCCAGGAAGGAGACAGTCATGGAAGCAAAATAAAGTCACCCAAACCAGGGGGACCTGGAGAACAGCAGCACTTCTGTGGTTCCTTAATACTTCCCTAATCCCTTTTCATATTGAATCTGCTAAAACTTTAACTTGAGTGACTGGGGAGACCACCAAGTTTCAAGTTTCCTTCCAGGATAACGCTAATATTATGTGTGCTAACAGCACATTGAACTCCTGGAATGGAGTTGTTTTCTCAATTCCCTAGTGAAGAGAAATGTTATGTAAAATCCACAGTCTCTTCCATATATGATTGTAGACTTTGGGCAAACCTCCAGGCCGGAGCTGGACAAAATTACACAAAGCAGAGGGAAGTGAGTACAAGATTCCTTTCAGGCAAAGCCCATGAGCAAAATATGCCTTTTTTGACTTCAACAAAGACTTGGGTTGTCTTCACATTTTCACTAAGATACCCAGAAAGGTGACACTGTAGAGCAGGCGCCCTCAAACTTTTTAAAGAGAGGGCCAATTCACTGTCCCTCAGATCATGGGAGGGCCGGACTATAGTCCAAACAAACAAAAAACTATAAACAAATTTCTATGCACACTACACATATCTTATTTTGAAGTAAAAAAACAAAACAAAACAGGAACAAATACAATCACACCACCTCATGTGGAATGCGGGTTGCAGTTTGAGGACCCCTGCTATAGAGGCATCTTGAAGGTATGTAACAAAGAGTTATTAAGAGTCAGGAAGAGCTAATATGAATTTTGGATTTTTTGTTCTGTACTTGCTGGAGATCCATGCCCCATGTGCCCTTGACTTCTTGGATGAGATGAGAATAGCAGCAACTAGTCACTCAGGTCACTCTTGAAAATCCAAGCAATTGTCAAAGGCATGACTGCTATGAACACTGTTGTACCATAGTTTGTGTTTTGAGGAATATCTTGATTTGTCTTTATGGCTTAAGTATCATTATTACTTACTAATTTAAATTCTCTAAATTTTCTCTTATTTGAAAGAGAAAATTATTCCTTTGGTGCATCACACACAGTCCCCTCCCACACTGAATTCCTGAGTTAGGGTACCAGCTAGTGAAAGTTCTTTTCCTTAGTGAAGCCCCAGATCCCCGGGTTTTCCCTTATCAATATCTAGATTTATTTGTTCCAGAAGGAAAAGAAAAAGCACTGTGTCTAAAGTTATTAAAGCATTAACTTTAACAACAAATACTAAAATTAAGCTAAAATTCGAGGCTGATTATATAAATTATGTACTCTTGACATTATAGGCAAGTTTTATTTTCTACATATTAGAGCTGAAGACGCTGAGATTTAGAGAAGGGTCTTGCTAAAGTCATCTGGATCTGAATCTATGTCCTTAGCAAGTACGTTGCCTATTCCTTAACTTTTTACAATTGATAGTTTTCTCACCCACCACTACATCCAGATCACCTCCATTCTGAGGCTACTGCCTGAGTTGAAATCCCAGCTACCAACCAGTGACCAGGGAGCCACAGCCAAGAAATTCCTTTCTGCTGCTGCATCAGCTGCACATACTTCTCAAAACCCAGGCAGAATGGGTACAACCCATCTGGAATGTACTTTTGAGAATTGGAAGAGAAAAAACTCATTTTAATTTTCCATGATGAAAGAACACCTGAAGTCGCACAATTTCTCCATTTATCAAGTATTCCATGTCTTCCCTCCCTGATGCACAATGCCCTTCCATCATGAACTTGATTCCCTTTCATATGTGGGGCTCTTCCACAGCCTTTTAATTTGGTCCAATTATCTTCTTTTCCCATCTCTTTTGCAATGCCACATAGTTTTATAAAGTTATAGTTTATAAAGATGAATCTTAAGGTTAGTGCCAACCTCTCATTCTTTTTCTATTAAATTAGTGGCTCTTCTTTGAGCCTTTACTATCCCATAAGACCTTTACAACCAGTGCATTTCCATTCAAAAAAGATGGGGTTGTGTTTGGAGTTATATCAAATGTCCAGATGAATTTCAAAACAATGCACATTGCAAAATGTTGACTATTCACATCCTCATGCACGAGCCACTTCATTTAGGTGGTTCTTCTTTTATGTCTTTCAATAAAATTTCTTAATTTCTCCATGAAGATCTTATATTCAGAGGGGGCACAAAAATGTACACATTTAAAATAAAGTAAAAACTGTATTAAAATTGTAATATTTGAGTCACTCTTGTATTTACTGAAGTAAAACGTAACTGAAGGATTACAGTTTTAATACAGTTTTTTTCTGTCTTAAAAATGTGTATTTTTAAATGCCCTCTCTATATTTCACTAAACTTATTCCTAGGTGCATAATAGCTTTTGCATAATGTTGGATTTAAATGTTTTAAATTGTTAGTTTTCATCTTTTTTTTTCTTGGTGGCATGTGGGAAGACCATTAATCTTATAACTTTGCTATACTCTGCAGTCATTCTTAGAGATTCACTTGGACTTTTTAATCAGAGCATCTGAGAATATTGACGATTTAATTTCTTCTGTTCTGATCCTTACACCTCTTATTTCTTGTCTAGTGTGCTAAGAAGTTCAGCACAAGGTTGAATAGCAAATGCTCTCTGAGTGAGGGACAGGCTGGATTAAGGGCCAGCTGGTTCTCACCAGGGGTGCTAATCTGTAAGGAGCACTAAAACTTTAGTAGAATAAATCAAATACATGGTGCCAAAAAACTCAAGTTCCACAAGCAATTCCTTATATTTTTGGCAAAATGAATATTGGTCCTGCTCCCACTAAAGTGGCAATGCCCTGAATGAAAAATTTATTAAAAAAAAAAACCAACAAAAAACCCCCTGAAACAAAAGTCTCTCTTTGCCAGTAAGTTCTGAAGCTAGCTAGAGGACAGTTATCTGAACTTGGCAGTCACTGGCAGTGAAAGTTCTGAAACAAAATAATGATAGTGCTGATTGTTCAGTGCTGTTTACTGAGAACAAGTAATTTTCCTTATTATCTAAATTTTAACCAATTTACTATGCTACTTCTCAAAACATACCTGGCTTAGAAAAGCAAATTGAAGGTGAAATGTAAACCTCAAGAATTTGAAAACATTTCACTTTACTGGAAGTAAATTAGTAAACAAATCTATGCATGAATTTACTTTTCTTTTCTTTCTTTCTTTTTTTTTTTTCTTTGCAGTTTCTGGCTGAGGCTGGGTTTGAACCCACCACCTCTGGCATATGGGGCTGGCGCCCTACCCCTTTGAGCCAAAGGCGCAACCCTCTATGCATGAATTTAATAGTTATTTATTTTTTTATTGTGAGACAGAATCTTAGTCACTCTGTGTAGAATGCCTTGGTGTCATCACAGCAAACTCAAACTCCTGGGCTCACGTGGTCCTCCTGCCTCAGCCTCCAAGTAGCTGGGACTACAGGCAGGCACCACCAGGCCCGGTTAATTTTTTGAATTTTTAGTAGAGACGGGGTCTTGCAAAGGGTAGTCAAACTTTCCACCTCAGCCTCCCAGAGTGCTAGGATTACCGGCATAAGCCACCGTGCCTGGCCAAATTCAATATTTATTAATAGAAAATTGGTGTCTATCTTCACTGACTGAATATGAATGAGTATTGCTTAAATATTATTTTGAAAGGGCAATAATTTATCAGTTTGTTTAATTTGGGTCTTGAGTGAGCATCTAATAATGACTCCATGTAAAAAGTATCTGAGCATGATGTCTCTTTAAGAATGTTTTGATTACCTAAATTCACTATTTTCCAGATAGTAAAAACTGTCAGAAAAACACATACACATAAACTTAAATACATTATATAGACTTGGAGCAGAGGTCATGGACATGTGTCCATCTACCTTTTGGGAAGAGAAAGCAATTTGATATATTTTGACACATCTTTGATTTTCCTTCCGCCTTTAATTCACAGCCAAACATTTATATTATTTTTGGTCTGTTTTTGAACATTTTTTTGGATCCATGACAATATCTCATAATTTAGTCCTGCCACTCACTCATATTTCATTTTTTGCTTAAAGTTTTTCCTTTTCCTTTTTTTCTAGCTCCATGTCATACTGTACTTTCTTTTGGTATTTGTTAATTTTTTTCTTTTTCCTGTCACTCACTCCATGGCAGCTCAGAGGCACTGCACAAAAGTGAAGGAAGATAATAACCAAGACTATGTGTGTGGGGAGAGAGAGACAGTTTTGAAGAATAAAGAGACTTTCCTAAGGATAAACAAAGCTTGTGCAGATCAGCTACCAAGTAGGTCTGAAATATACAGAATAGGTCAGATATTTACAGTATGTGTCTATAGGTCGCCAAGTACGAAGTATTCTTTTTCAATTATAGGCACAAAAGTATTAAAAACAGTATGTTTATAAAAGATAAAAGTAAAGTAATAACAATTAGAGTAAATATGAATATGATGAAAAGTAAACAAATAGCAGACGAAATCCCCAGTTGAGCATAATTTATACATAGAACCATTTTATTCCTCAGAGAGCAAATATTTATCATCTGACTCCACTCCAAAGTTTATTTGAATACCTGATGCAGGCCCCTCCATCCCATGATGTTTAGAGATACATATTTGTTCAGAGGACCTTACTGGAACACTCCCAGCTGTTTTTGGAATATTCACGCCAAAAGTAATCACTTCCTAACTGTCCTGCAGTTCTCCACTGGTATCATCTCAAGGGTGGAAGAAGAAGCTGAAGCAGAAGTGTACCAACTGCACTTTTTCACAGGAGCTTTTTCCTGTGTAGAAAGATGCAGACATCAAAGAAAGCCAGGGCAGAGCCGTCACAGTGCTGAGAGGGAAAAAGAATACAGTGGGATCTGGAAGAGGGAGTGGGCAGTGCCATCAGGGAGGGCACGCAGAAGAGTTTCAGAGGAGGGATCACCGAGCACAGGAGGTCCAGGAGTGCTGTGAGATTCCTGAATTCCATGAAACAATATAGCAATTCTTCAAATCAGGCTATAGGGACAGAGGTCTGGACAACAGGAAATGAGCCTGCAAGGGTAGGGTGGCAGGGCTCGCTTATGACCATCAGGACTAAGGAATGTAGCATTTTTCCTACATGAAACTGGAAGTCTTGGGATGCTGGTGAAGGAGGGAGCCAGGAGGCCTAGATCCTGGTATTGACTGTCACTGATGAGCTGGGAGACTTTAAACGAGGCACCTAATTGTGTAGCTTTCACGTTCTCACCTACATGGAGAGAGGGAGCAGAGAGAATCCATGACATCCTTACCAATTTGCATCGATACTATGGATAAGCTGTCATTTATTGAGTGCTCACGATGGACCACTTTATTTGCTTTGTCTCATTTAAACCTTTCAGTAAGCCAGTGAGATGGGTGTGACTAAACCCATTTATAACCAAGAGATGGAATAATTATAACACAGCCACTAAGTGAAGAACCTACACGTAAACTCATGTTTGGTGCTTTCTCAAAGCCAATAAGAGGTTTTAATAGCATGTCTTTGCATTTCTTAATTCTAAAAATTTTAATAAAACATGAGATAGGGTAAAAATATGTTATTTGAGGGTGGAACTTGTGGCTCAGTGACTAGGGCGCTGACCCTACATACTGAGGGTGGCGGGTTCAAACCCAGCTCTGGGCAAACTGCAACAAAAAATATCCAGGTGTTGTGGTGGACGCCTTTCGTTCCAGCTGCTCAGGAGGCTGAGGCAAGAGAATCGCCTAAGCCCAAGAACTGGAGGTTGCTGTGAGCTGTGACGCCATAGCACTCTATGGAGGATGACAAAGAGAGACTCTGTCTCTAAAAATAAAAAATAAAAATAAAAAAATATTATTTGAAAGGTGGTGGCGAATTTATAAACATCTATTTTTCTGAAAAGAGAATAAAATGAAGTGCATTGTGACTACAGTGTGTGGAAAGTGATTCCTTCTAAGAATAAGGAGAAGTTTTAAGGAGGAGAGGCTATCAGCCATGGTTGAGGTTATAGCCATATTTTCTGATGAGTTTCCATTGAGTCTCACCTGTCTGACTACTTGAGGTGTTGTTCTGAGCAGATGTAAGCAGTTTAATGAGACAGAGAATCTAATTTCTTTTTGACTCATGTTCAAACCTGGAAATACCTCCTAACAACCAGACATGCTTCCTCAATAGAATGAATAGAAATAATTTGTCTAATATATTCTTCCATAACATATACTATAGGAAGTATTTTACATGAACTTTAGAGAGATCGGTTGTTTCAAGTTAGCTTAGAAAACTCTCTGTCAATTAAATTATTATGTATATGACAGAAATATGTATCTATGCATGCATACATATCTTATGCATACATGGTGCTTGAAGAAAAACAAGTAGACCTCTGAAAATTCAAACTGATAGTATTGATAAGTTGAACTAATTTACTTAAATCAATGTTTCTGAACTTTTAAAGACATTTCCCCTTTAGATGAAACTGAATCATATCCTTCTTAGCAAAGTATTTCAAGAATGGAAGAAAAAGTATCCAGTGTACTCAGCCCTACTATGAAGCTAATTTATAGCTTTCACATGAAGGTTATAAGCCAACTATAGCACAAGAATATGGGGAAAGGGCCAAGGGAGGGGAACGCAGGGGGCAGATTGGGGTGGAGGGAGGGTAATGGGTGAGGCCACACCTACGGTGCATCTTAGAATGGGTACAGGTGAAACCTACTAAATGCAGAATACAAATGTCTACATACAATAACTAAGAAAATGCCATGAAGTCTACGTTGAACAGTTCAATGAGAATATTTCAGATTGTATATGAAACCAGCACATTGTACCCCTTGATTGGACAAATGTACACAGCTATGATTTAAAAAAAAAGAAAAGAAAGAAACTGAGACATCCATACACGTACCTCCCAATAACCTGTTTCTGAATCTCAAACTCAAACATACGCTAGAGTGCACACTTTTCAGGGAAGCTTGCTGAGGACAGAAAAGAAAAACATAAAGTTGGAATGTGAGGAATACGTCCCAAGTAACTAGGCATGAAGATTTCTTTGAAATTGTGATATGCTCCAAAACCATAGTTAACTTTAAAAAAAATTCAGATTAATATAAGGGCACATGTGATTAGATTATGTGGCTTGTACTTGTTATGTGGAATCCAAGTAGTAGTTGAGCCCTTCACCCAGGAGGTGTGCCATATCCTAGGAGGTGGGAATGTACCAAACACTCCCCTTCCCCTTTCTCCCCTTCTTGAATTCAATGGTGTTTTCTCTCATGTGGGCATGTAATTGTTCATCTATTAGTCCCGTGTTAGTATTAATTACATTAGAGGCTTGTGTTTCCATTCTTGTGATACTTTATTTAGGAGGATGTTCTCCAAATCCTTCTGGGGAAATATAAAAGATGTAATGTCTCCATCTTTCTTTATGGCTGAATAGTATTCCTTGGTATAAACATACCACCGTTTATTAATCCATTCATGGGTTGATGGGCACTTAGGGTGGTTCCACATCTTGGTGATTGTAAATTGAGCTGCAATAAATATTCTGGTGCAAATGTCATTATGGTAAAATTATATTTTTGCTTCTGGGTAGATACCCAGTCATGGGCTTGTGGGATCAAATTAAAGGTCTACTTTTGGGTCTTTAAGGATTCTCCATACTTCTTTCCAAAAAGGCTGTGTTAGTTTTCAGCTAACAATATCAACAATGTATAAGTGTCCCCTTTTTTTCACATCCTAATCAGCATCTGTAGCTTTGGACTTTGTAGGCTATTCTCATTGGGGTTAGGTGATATCTCAAGGTGGTTTTGATTAGCATTTCTCTGAAACTCATCTGTCCCCAGTCTTATAGGTTTCCCTTTTGTGATTATTCAATGCTCTTCCAAACACATACCTTAATGACTTTGCTAACCTTCATTTGAAACTATACTTGTACTCTCCAGGCAAGTCAATTAAAACCCAATTGAAATTTTCTTAGAAAGATCTTCAGCATTTCCTCTTAGAGCGAAATGGTCCTATGAAAACATTATTCAGCTGACATTTCAGATGTATCCATTGCTCTTGAAAAGTGTATTTTTGGGAAAAAACAAAACAAAACAATAATCCATAAATGAATGTGAAATACTCTCTTCTCCATTATTCTAAAATTAAAATTACTTAATGTCTAACAACCCCCTTACATGCAGTTACACATTTGCAAATAGTCATCCGTGAAAGAAAAAGAATAATTATGTTTGAGATTTGGTCACTGAATTTACTAGTGATTTGGTTGACTCCATTTCTCGCACTCCCAGCATCAATTGCCAAATGCCTCACTCATGGGTGGTTGCCAAACCATAGAAGATCCCAATAAAAAATTTAGTAGATTTATTAAGTTATTACTACTCCTATTACTCCTGCCCTTCTCTCTTCTGCTTTTCTTTCCTCTCCTGCTCAAATAGGCACATTGTCTGCAAATGGGCTAATCATCCTGCCTGGCTTTACAGTACCATTAAGACACTTTTAGAGCCAACTGAAATAGCACAGCCACAGAAAAGTGACCTATTAACAATGCACATGCAATAGCAATTGTGATTATGATAAATACAATAAAAATGTACTCATTAGATGGTATTGAGTTCTTACCTTGAGTTTTTTCAAGGTTTCAAAATGATTCACTTTGATGAATTAGCCAAGGGAAGAGAGTCAACTGAGCCCTCGTTTTGACCTTCTGACTACCCTGTTAGGTCATATTTCTTTCCTCATGTACAAATGCCTATCAAATTAATGTTTCTAACTAGAGACTTTGAATTTTCTCTTGGTAGTTAAAGGAACCTCTATGCTTTTGATATTTTAACAACTGTACTGAGATATAATTCACATGTTATATGATTCATCTACTTAAAGATATACTTGTTTTTTTTTTTTTGTTTGTTTGTTTTTTTTAGTAAATTCACAGTGTTATGCAATCATCACCACAATCTAATTTTGCAACACTTCCTTCTTCCCAGAAAGAAATCCATTAGTGATCACTCCTTCTCCCCCAACTCCCTACCCCTAGGAAACCATTGATCTACATTCTGTCTCTATATAGATTTGTCTATTCTGGTCATACTGTGTTAAGTGGAATTATGTAATCATAGGATCTTTTTGGTAATTGGCTTCTTTCAAGACTCATCCATGTTGCAGCATTTACCAGCCCATTATTTACTTTTACGGTTGAATATTACATTGCACAGACACAGCATAAATCTCTTCCTTAGTTGGTGGACATCTGGCTGGTTTCTACCTTTTGACAATTATCAATAATGATGCTGTGAACATTCATGTACAAATTTTTGTGTGGGCATACAATTTCACTTCTCTTGGGTAGACACAGAGAAATGGAAGCATTAGATGATATTGAGTAAGACATTCAAAGTGTCACGTGGTAACTCTATGTTTATTGTTTAAACCAACTGTCAAACTCTTTTCCACAATGGCAGCACCATTTTACATTCCTACCAGTAATGTATGAGGTTTCCAGTTTCTTGCGAACACTTGTATGGTTTGTATTTTTGATGATAACTGCTCTAGTCATTGTGAAGTAGAATCTCACTGTGGTTTTGATTTGCATTTTCCTAATGACTAATGTTGTTGAGCATCCTTTTATGTGCTTATTGGAGTAAAATAGTGATTAGTAGGTACTAGAGTAGGGGTAGGATTGGAGAAATGTTTGTCAAAGGACAAAAACTTTCCATTAGGAAGAATAAGTTCAAGAGATCTATTGTACAACATGGTGACTATAGTTAATAACAGCATAGTATATACTTATAAATTGCTAGGAGAGTAGATTTTAAGGATTCTCGCCACAAAATAATAAGTATGTGAGATTATGAGTATGTTAGTTTTATTTTTCCATTTCACATTGTATATGTCTATATATATGTCAAAACATCATATTGTATACCATAAATACATATGATTTGTATTTGTCAATTAAAGAAAAATTTTAGCAACTGACTTGTGGACATTGAATTTATATCCTGTAACATGACTCTATTTTTTTACAACTTCTACGAGTCTTATGGTTGAGTCTCTAGGGTTCTCTAAGTATAAGATCATATCATCAGCAAAGAGGAAGAGTTTTACCTCCTCTGCTCTGATTTGGATGCCCTTTATTTTCTTGTCTTGTCTAATTGCATTGGCTAGAACTTCCAGCACTATGTTGAATAGCAATGGTAACAGAGGACAACCTTGTCTGGTTCCAGTTCTAAGAGGAAAAGCTTTTAGTTTTACTCCAGTCAGTAAAATATTAGCTGTGGGTTTGTCATAAATAGCTTCGATCAGTATCAAAAATGTGCCACCTATGCCTATACTCCTCAGTGTTCTAATCAGAAAAGGATGCTGGATTTTGTTGAATGCTTTTTCTGCATCTATTGAGAGGATCATATAGTTTTTAGTTTTACTTCTGTTAATATGGTGAATAACATTTATAGACTTGCATATGTTAAACCAGCCTTGCATCCCTGAGATGAAACCTACTTGATCATGATGTATGACTTTTTTGATGATAAGCTGTAATCTGTTGGCTAAGATTTTCTTGAGAGTTTTTGCATCTATATTCATTAGTGAAATTGGTATGAAATTCTCCTTTTTAGTTGGGTCTTTTCCTGGTTTTGGTATCAGAGTGATGTTTGCTTCATAGAACGTGTTGGGGAAGATTCCTTCCTTCTCAATTTTTTGGAATAATTTCTGCAATATAGGAATACGCTCTTCTTTGAAGGTTTGATAAAATTCTGGTGTGAAGCCATCTAGACCAGGGCATTTTTTTTTTTGTTGGAAGATTGCTTTTGTATATGACAACAATTGTCAAGATGAGATGTTAATTAAAGACACAACTCCCTTCACCATAGCCCCAAAGAAAATGAAATACTTAGGAATATATCTAACAAATGATATATTCTATAGAATATATCTATAGAAGGACCTCTATAAAAAAAATTATGTAACCTTAAGAAAGGAAATAGCAGAGGACCTTAACAAGTGGAAGAACATGCCATGCTCATGGCTGGGAAGAATCAACATTGTTATAATGTCTATATTTCCCAGAGCAATTTACCAATTCAATGCCATACCTATTAAAATAACAACATCTTATTTTCAAGACTTGCAAAAATGATTCTGTGTTTTGTATGGAACCAGAAAAAAACTCATATAGCTAAGGCAGTTCTTAGTAATAAAAACAAAGCCAGGGTATCACCATACCGGATTTTAGGCTGTATTACAAGGCCATAGTGGTCAAGCCAGCATGGTACTGGCACAAAAATAGAGACATAGACATTTGAAATCAAATAGAAAGCCAGGAAATGAAATCAACAACTTAACAGCCACCTAATCTTCGATAAACCAAACAAGAGCGTCCACTGGGAGAAAGATTCACTATTCAATAAATGGTGCTGGGAGAATTGAATATCCACATGAAAAATTGGATATCCACATTAAACTGGACCTGTACCTTTCTCCACTCACAAAAATTGATTCAAGATAGATAAAGAACTTAAATTTAAGGCATCAAACAATAAAAATCCTCAAAGAAAGAATAGGAAAAACACTGGAAGATATCGGCCTGGGGAAAGACTTTATGAGGAAGACTGCCATGGCAATAGCAACAACAGCAATAATAAACAAATGGGATTTCATTAAACTGAACAGCTTCTGTACAGCCAAGGAGACAACAACCAGGGCAAATAGACAATCTACCCAATGGGAAAAGATATTTGCATATTTTGAATCAGACAAACACTTAATAACCAGGATCTATACAGAACTTTAGTTAATTCACAAGAAAAAAAAAAAAATTCCATACATCAATGGGGAAGGGAGATGAACAGAATCTTCTCCAAAGATGACAGACGAATGGCCAGCAAACACATGAAAAAATGTTCATCATCCCTAATTATTAGAGAAATGCAGATTAAAACTACCCTGCGATATCATCTAACTCCAGCGAGAATGGCCTATATCATAAAATCTCAAAACTGCAGATGCTGGCATGATTGTGGAGAGAAAGGAACACTTTTACACTGCTGGTGGGACTGCAAACTAATACAACTTTTTTGGAAGGAAGTATGGAGAAACCTCAAAGAATTCAACCTAGACCTCCCGTTTGATCCTCCAATGCCATTACTGGGCACATATCCAGAAGGAAAAAAAAACTTTTATATAAAGACACCTGTACTAGGCTGTTTATCCCAGCCCAATTTACAATTACCAAAATGTGGAAACAACCTAAATGTCCTACAACCCAGGAATGAATTGGCAAGCTGTGGTACATGTATACAATGGAATGTTATCAGCCATAAAAAATGGAGATTTTTCAGCATTTGTACTAACCTGGATGGAGGTGGAACACATTATTCTTAGTGAAGCATCACAGGAGTGGAGAAGTATGAATCCTATGTACTCAATTTTGATTTGAAGACAATTAATGACAATTAATTACATGGTGGGGCATGAGGGAAGTGGAGAGCAGACAGAGAAGGAGGGAAGGGCTGAGGGAGAGGACAATTAATTACATGGTGGGGCATGAGGGAAATGGAGAGCAGACAGAGAAGGAGGGAAGGGCTGAGGGAGAGGAAAAGAAAGAAAAAAAAAAGAACAAGAAAGGAAAAGAAAATAGTGACTAATTTTCACACAAATTGGTTTTAATTTTGACCAAAGTATATTACTTAAACATTAATTCTTAACTCATCATGTTATTATATTGTTTAGGATATTGTATCCTCATTTATAAGTGACATATGTTTGTAATTTTTCCTTTATAATAATATATTTTCTCCAACTTTAATATTAGGTATATTCAGATCAAGTAGAATGATTTGATGTATTTCTTTTTTTTCTATTGTCTATAAGTTTTAGCATGATCTGTTCTTTGAAGTTATCTTTTACTTTTATTTATAAATATTAGTTGTTTATTTTTTGATACTTAAAAAAATAATAATAAGTTAATTGATGACTCCATGCTGAATCTCAGAGTCAAAGCATTCTATAATAGACATACTCTTATTTGAAAATGTGAATGTTACTTTCTTTGCATTATTATTATTATTATTATTGCTCAATATTTCAATGAAGCAATTGTCTGATTCCTTTTCTGAATGTATTTATGTTCCTTCGTTCTTTACAAGGTTTTTGTTTCTAATCCTTATCTTAAACATTGTTATTGTTATCAAATTTTGAGTCTTTTAATTTTGTGAAGGCAAAAAAGAAAAAAAAAGGAAACCTAATTAACACATGTATATGTAAAAATTAAAAAAAATTAAAGTTCTCATTTATTTATTCAATTAATTAAAAATATGTATTTAGTATCTACTAGATACCATGCACAGTATTACCTTGGGACTGGGAAATAAAAGGCATGGTTTCTACCATCTTGGAACTTCACAGTCTAATGGAAAATAAAAATATTAATCAAAAAGACTAGATGCATTGGGAGTAAATACCATGAATAAGGGCTTAGAGACTATAAAACTTATAGAAGAAGATCAGAAATGTCATCTCAGAAAAAATAATAATTGCTCAGAAATCTGAAGAAATAAGAAAAACTAAGATAATAGCACTTGCAAGCAAGGTGGGGGAAGAGATTTCCAGGCAGTGTAGACTGTATCTCAACATTTCCAAGGTAAGAGACAACATGTATTTGAATAATGAGAAACATTGATGCGTAGGAGCTTTGAGAGTGAACCATAGCAGGGGGCACGATTAGGGTGGAGATGTAAGGAGAAATCAGACCACACACAGCCTCTGAAATCACGTTGAAGATATTTTTTGTTGTCGCAAGAACAAGAGGAAGCCATAAAATATTAAAAACTTTATTTTTAATTTACATTCAGTAGAATACACTCTTTGTGATGTTTAATGCTGACTTTTGACTAATCCAGTTACGTATCCACCACCTCATTCAAGGAGCAGAACTCTAACATTTTTATCACATCCCAAATTCCTTTTTATTGCCTCTTTGTAGTTAAACACATTCTCCGCTCTCAAAGCCTGGCAACCACTGACTTGGTCTTTGTCCCTATAGTTTTGCCTTTTCCCAAATGTCATATAATTAGTATGATGTGGAATGTCCCTTCTAGGATCTGGCTTCTTTCACTCAGCATCATGCCCTTGAGATCATTCAAGTTGTCACATGTTTCAACGGTCTGTTCCATTTTATTGGCTGAGGTGTATTTCATTGTATAAATGTACAACAGTTCATCCATTCAGTAGCTTAGATTGTTTCCAATTTGGGGTGATTATTAATAAAACTGCTTATAAACACTCACAAGCAGGGTTTTATGTAAAAATTTAGTCTTTATTTCTCTTGAGTGAATACTCAGTAGTAGTGTTTGGGGTCCTAATGTGTGCGTTTAATGTTCCAACAAATAACTTTTCTAAGTGCTTTACCATTGTGCATGCCCACCCGCAATGACAGAGTTCCAGTTAAATTTCAGGTGTTTATTGCAGGGCATAGAATAGGATTGCCTTCTTTATATGACTCTGTCAATATAAAAAATTGGCTTGAGCTACATATTAAATACACAAACACTAAGAAAAACTGTTGAGCAAAAAAAAAAAAAAAAGTTCCGTGGACACTTTTCACAATATCCAACATCACAGATGAGCAAAGCAGTCTTCAAATAATCTGCATGCCACCCGTGAGTGGCGGGTTGCACACCCCAGTAAGACTGTAACCTTACTAATTAGTTCTAGAAGCATTTATTAGATTGGGAGGGGGATTTTTCTGTGGAGACAAGTATGCCAACTACCTTGAGAAACAGTTTTATTTCTTCTTCCAATCTGCTTTTTTCCTTTTCTTGCCTGTTACACTGCCTAGGACTTCAGATACGATGGTGAAAATGAGTAGTGATTGAGGACATTTTTGCTTTGTTCCTGATCTGAAGGGGAGCGTTTCATTTCATTTCATAGAGGCCTTGAATCATGGTGAGGTTGTTCTTTTCTATTACATATTTAAAAAAATGTTTTATTATGGATGCTCAATTCTGCAAAATGCTATTTATGCATCCACTGAGATAACAGTATCATTTTTATTCTTTAGTCTTTTTATAAAGCGAATTACTTTGGTTGCTTTTGAATACTGAACTGACCATGAATTTTCTGGTTACAGTCATTTGGTCATGTATGTATATATAACATTATATTATCCTGTTTATATATTTCTTGTTGATTTGCTAAAATTTTGTTGAAGATTTTTGCACTCATTTTTTTTTCATGAAATTTACTGTTCAATACTTTTTTTTTGCAATATATTTTTTTTTCCTGGTTTGGTATCTAGGTAGTGCTGTTTTCTTAAAGTGATATATGGAATGTTCCCACCTCTTAGTTTCTGGAGGGCGTAGTGTATATGTGGTATGATTTCCTCTTTAAATGGTACTAACATTTACCAGAACAACCATCAGGGCCAGTAGTTTTACTTTTTTTTTTTTTTTTTTTTTTTGCAGTTTTTGGCCTGGGCTGGGTTTGAACCCACCACCTCCGACATATGGGGCTGATGCCCTACTCCTTTGAGCCACAGGCGCCGCCCGAGTTTTACTTTTTGGAAGGTGCTTGACTAAGAACTTAAGTTTTTATGTAATGGAGTTACTTAGGCTATGTACTTCTTTTTCACTAGGTTTTTGGAGTTTATGTATTTAAGAAATTTTGTCTATGTTGCCTAATTTATGGACATGCAGTCATACATAGTATCCTTGTATCATCTTTCCATCTGTTGGGTCTGCAGCAGCATTCTCTCTTTTATTTTATTTATTTATTTATTTATTTATTTATTTATTTCTTGAGACAGAGTCTCATTATGTCATCCTCTGTAGAGTATTGTAGTATCACGGCTCACAGCAACCTCCAACTTTTGGGCTTAAGCGATTCTCTTGCCTCAGCCTCCCAAGTAGCTGGGACTACAGGTGCCCACCACAACATCCAGCTATTTTTTGTTGCAGTTGTCTATGCTGGCCTGGGCCGGGTTTGAACTTGCCAACATGTGGCTGGCACCGTACCCACTGTGCTACGGATGCTGAGCCAGAGCATTTTCTCTTTTTTTTTTCATACTAGTAATGTGTGTCTTCTCTCTTTTTTTCCTACTTAAGTGGCTAGTGGTTTACTAAGTTTATTATTTTCAGCTGATGAACTACTGCTTGGTGTCACTGATTTTTATTGTTCCATTTTCAATTTTATTGCTTTCTGCTCTTAGTGGTTTTATTCACTTCTTTTTGGTTGTTCTGGGTTTAATTTGCTCTTCATTGTGTAATTTCCTAAGGTAAAAGCTTAGAGGACTGTTTTAACAGTTATTGTTTTTAAATATAATGGAAAGATTCAAGGTCTTTTTTAAGGTTTTGCTTTTCTCTAAGCATTGCTTTAGCTGTATTTTGCAAATTTTGATAATGTTTTCAGTTTTACTTCAGAGGTTCTCTTTGACTCATTGTTTATTTAGAAGTGTGTTATTTAATTTCCTCATCTTTTGCATTTTCCAAATATCTTTCTCATTGATTTCTGTCGATAAGATCAAGTATCTCTTAGTGGTATCTGTCTCTTAATTCAATTAGTATTATTATCAGAGAATAGACTTTGTTTAAATTTACTGCAGGACGCAGAGTCTGTTCAATTTTTCGTACATATTCAGACATCATTGGGTAGTGGTTTCTACAAGTGTTAAACAGTTAATTCTGGTTGACACTGCTTTTCAGGTCTTCTATTCATTCATTGTTTTCTTCCTCTATCTGTTGCTGAGGGAGAAATGTTAAAGATTCCAAACAAAACTGTGGCTTTGTCTATTTTTTTTCCATTTTTATCCATTTTTGTTTCATGTATTTTGGGACTATGTTTGTATATGATTACACATTTGGATTGTCATATATTTTTGGAGAATTGACCTTATTATAATAAAATGGTCCTACTATTTCCTGGTAAATATTTCTTGTTCTGAAGTCCACTTTGGACCCTATAGCTACCATATTTTGACATGTATAATGTGCTCCCATGTATAAACACACCCATAATTTTGGCCTAAAGTTTAGGGCAAAAAAAAAAAAAAAATCTTTGACTTTAATGTTTTATTTCAAATTTTTGTCTATATTTAAGTACTTGTTTTATGTTTTGTAAAGGAATGTTAGCATTTATTTTTTAACATAGTTACACTTTTAACATGAAAGCATAAATGAAAAAGAAAACTATTACCTGTGTTTAGTATTCATTCTTATTTTTCCCCTCAAAAATTTGGACAAAAGAGCACATTATATATGGCAAAATATGGTATGTAGAGTTTGCATGGTATACCTTTTTCATTCTTTATTTCTTTTTTTCTCCTTTTCTAAGCCATTTATTTATTTACTTTAAATGTTAGGTTAATATAAGTTTACAAACAACTAAATCACCACATTTGAATTTGTTAGGTAGAGTCCGTCTTGTAGGTGTGTCCTGCACCCAAAAGGTGAGCCACGCACTCCTACATCGTGCGGATTACGTGGAAGCACCGCAAACTCCCCCTCCTCTGCTCTCCCCCACTCCCTTGTTCCTCCTCCCCCCAGCTTGAATTAAAATCAGTCTTTCCTCTGTGGGCATGAATTAGATGGTCTACTGGCTTCATAATAGTATTGAGCACATTGGATATTTGCTTTTCCATTCTTGTGATACTTTACTAAGAAGAATGTGTTTCAACTCCATCCAGGTTAAAACAAAAGATGTAAAGTCACCATCTTTTTTGTGGCTAAATAGTATTCCACGGTATACATATACCACAGTTTGTTAATCTCTTCCTGAGTTGATGAGATTTAGTTTGTTTCCCCATCTTGGTGATTGTAAATTGAGTTGCGATAAACAATCGAGTGCAAATGTCTTTATGATAAAATGATTCTTTTTTTCTTTTGGGTAGATGCCTTGTAGTGGGATTGCAGGTCAAATGGGAGATCTAATTTGAATTCTTTGAGGATTCTCCACGCTTCTTTCCAAAGAGGCTGTATTAGTTTGCAGTCCCACCAACAGTGTAAAAGTGTTCCCCTCTCTCCACAACCATTCAAGCATCTACAACTTTAGGACTTTGTGATGTGGGCTATTCTCATTGGGGTTAGGTGATATAACAGGGTAGGTTTGATTTGCATTTCTCTGCTGATTAAGGATGATGAGCATTTTTTTCATATGTTTGTTAGCCATTCGTCTATCTTTCTTAGAGAAGGTTCTGTTCGTGTCTCTTGCCTAGTGATAGATGGGATTGCTTACTCTTTTTTTGTTGATTAATTAGAGTTCTCCATAGATCCTAGTTATCAAGGATCAGAATTTTAAAATGCAAATTTATTTTCGCATGCTGAAGGTGGTCTGCTTGTTTTTGTTTGCTGTGTCTTTAGCTGTGCAGAAGCTTTTCAGCTTACTAAGTCCTATTTGTTAATTTTTGTTGTTGCAATTGCCACAGAAGTCTTTTCCATAAAATCTTTCCCCCCAGGCTGACATCCTCAAGAATTTTCCCCACACTTTCTTCTAGGATTTTTATCCTTTCATACCTTAGATTTAAATCTTTTATCTATCTTGAATCAGATGCAGGTCCAGTTTCAGTCTTTTACATGTGGTTATCCGGTTCTCCCAGCACCCTTTATGAATAAGAATTCTTTCCTTGAGTGTATGCTTTTGTTTGGTTTATCAGATGGTTATAAGAGACTAGTTTCATCACCTGTTTTTCTATTTAGTTCCAACTGTCTATGTCTCTATTTTTGTGCCAAAAACATGCTTTTTTTCCTAATATCTCTTTACAATTAAAGTAGGTTCTTTATAAATAAAAGTTTATACTTTTTCCATTAAATCTGACAATATCTGTTATTTACTTAGTGTGTACACGTTGTTCATATTTGTTATAATATTAATATGGCTTAATTAAAATCTGCCATCTTTAAGCTGTTTTCTATTTGTTCTGTCTGTTCTTTTCTTTGTTTCTTATTTTTGTCTTCTTTTAGATTATTTGGATATTTTTTGTGATTTCATTTTTCTCCACTATTGGCATATTATTGATACCTGACAACATACCCTTTATGGTAGTTTCTTTAGGGTTTATAGTATATATTTTTAATTTACCAGCATCTACCTTAAAAGAAATTATACTGATTCATAAGCAGGTTAAGGACCTTACATCCTTACATTGCCAATTTCTTCCTTCCATTTTTATGTTATTTTTGTCATACATTTTACCTCTATATGCATAAGAAATACATAATGCATTGCCATTACTTTTTGCTTTAGATAGTCTATTATATTTTAGGTAGAACAACTAAAATTTTAAAATTATGTGTTTTATGTACTATATTTATTCCACTTCCAGCACTCCTATTTCTTTGTGTATATCAAAGTTTTCCTGTTATTAAATACCTCCTGTCAAAATAACTTCCTTAACAGTTTTGGCAAAGAATTCTCTCAATTTTGATTTTTCAGTGAAAGTCTTAATTTTTGTCCTTTTTTTGAAAATATTTTTATTTGCCATAAAATTTTCAGTTGACAGGATATTTCATTCAGTACTTAATGGATGTCACTCTAATGTACTGGCTGGCATAGTTTCTGATGAGAAATTTTCTGTTTTCGTATCTTTATGTTTCTTTTGGTAATGTGTCTTTCTCATCTCATTCCTGGTTACTTTCAAGATTTTTTTTCTGTCTTTGGTTTTCAACAGTTTGAATATGATATGCCTAAATGCTTTTCTGTGTGTTAATCTCTGTAGGTTTTTGTGTCTGTGGTTAGGTGTCTGTCATTAATTTTGGTAAATTCTCAGGCATTATTTTCTCCAGTAATTCTGCTGGGGTTTTTTTGCTTTTTTTTTTTTTTTTTTTTTTTCCTCTCGCTCTTTGTTCCTTTTCTGTGATTCCCATTTGATATTATTCCAAATATATTGAATTTTTTGTTTCTTTTCCCTTCCTTTCTTTGGTCTCCTTGTATTTAATTTTGGATAAGTTCTATTGATTTATCTTTTAAAGCCTCCAACTCCTTCTTTGTTTTTGTTGTAAGTCTGCGTATGGACTCCTTGGAAGCATACTTCATCTCTGTTACTGTGTTTTTAATTTATAGCATTTTTGTTGGATTTTTTTCTTATAGTTTTTAATCTCTATACTGAGATAATTTATCTCATCTTGCCTGTTTTCCAGCATTTTTATTAGAGCATTTAAAACATTAGCTATAGATATTTTGAATTCCCTGTCTTGATACTCCCAACATCTTTAATATCTGATTCAAATCAGAGATTGTCTGTTGCCATTATGTTGCCTTTCTTTGATTTTTCTGCTTGCCTCACACTTTTCACTTGAAGCTTGAACATCACACGTGGCTCATCACGAATGTTTGGAGACAGACTGAGTTATGATTCACTATTTCATTTCCATGAAGCATGGTTGACAGTGTCCTTTCTGATGCACCCATGCAAGTTTCAACTTGCTCTGCTTACTGGTGTGGCCGGGAGGGCTCATTTGTTTCCACCTGTGTGGATTTTATGTTTCTTGAATTTTGTGTGTCTCAAAACATGCATAATAACCCATGTATTTAGGATAACAGAGGCTGAGTTTTTATGGATGGAACTAAGCAAGTTGTTCCTTGTTCTAGGTCTTTAGTGTGAGATTCTGAGTCAGTTTTTTTGTTTTGTTTTGTTTTTTTGGTGAGTTTTTTGCCCCCAGAGTCAAGCAGGATTTGGATTTGTTGGCAGTATAGTTATAATCAGCAGACCACAGACTTCAAATTCCTCTAGCATCACTTTGTACTTAGGGTGGAAGTTGATTTGTAAAAGAGTTTTTCCTCAATGTATCTCCCACCTTAATTGTAGGTCCCTCCTTTGTTCTGTCACTCAAAGAGGGTCTTTCTTCTTGTTCCTTCCTCTCCTAAACCAGTGTATTACTGTTACTGGTTATTCCAAACCTGTTAATCTGGAGGCAGGATAATGTTATTCTCTGCTTTGTCACAGGACATTCTCCATCCCTGGGTATAAGGTTTGTGGCCTTCTCAGTGGTCCTATACTTTCCCGACTTTACTTCCTGGCACAGCATATGTTTGCGCCACTATCTCAAGGACAGCGGACTTTTTCTCTTACTCTTACCCAGCTGCACAGAGTTTGTTTTTTAAGCTTATGAACAGTCAGCTTGTATTTTTAGAGCATAGTTTTGCAAGTCAGAAATAGTGCATTTTAACAAGAAGTCCATCCTAATCACATATCTGGTCTTTTACATTCCTAACAAGAATAAAAATACAATCTAGCCAATTCATTGCTAGAATGAGTTTTTACTCATTCCCTGGAGGGGTATTCTGTGTCATAGTAGATTAACATTTGTTGTGATGACCAGGAAGAAAGATCAGGTGTGTAGGGGACGCTGGTGGTACTCATGTCTTTCTCACTTCACAGCGCCTACTGTTTTCCCCTCCCCACAGCACCATAAGTGATGCTTTCTATGGACTCTTTTTGTGAATATTTAGAGAGGTAGAAACAGATAAGTCTGCCAGTAGGAATGAACTCCAAGTATAGCTCCCCTAGGAGTTCCATCTCCTTTTAGCCTTACTCAGCTTACACCAATTTCTTAAAAAATTTAGCTGAGTTACTCTTACTATTGCTGTGTGGCACTCAACTCAGGTAAGGTGGTGCTACCATCTCATCTCTTCTACAAGCGCTTGTCTTCCTTGGGTTTTAGGGTAGTTGCTTATTCTATGACTTTTGTTTAATAAGTGCTTAAAAAAAAATCATGTGAATTTGCAGATTTGTGATTTTCTTCTAATTGGGACTTTTTTCACAGATTTTTTTTTTTTTCCGTTCTAAACAGAAGCAGAAAATCTATAGTGTATGGAATAATTTTAATATTGTAGTATGGAGAATAAGTATAGCATGGCTAGAATATGAATGCAGACAAACAAGGTGGTGTGTCTTCAGTAGCCCAGAGGTAAGCTGATGATTTAGACTGAAGCGCTGATAGGAAGATGGAAAAATTTTAGATGTACTCAAGAGGTACATGAGAAGAAAATTAACATGTTTGATTATAGTCAGCTATGGTAGGGGAGTGTCATTTAAATCACCAGGTGATTTAAACAATAAACATTTATTACATACAAGTCCATAGGCTGGAAAGTCCAAGATCAAACTGCTAGCAGATTTGGGTCTAGTAAGGGTCTGCTTTGTGGTTCATAGAAAGTTTACTGCTGATTTCTTGCTGCATCTTCACATGGCAGAGCTGAGAGATATTAATATGAGCTTTGTCTTTTTATAAGCACATTATGCCTGTCATTAGGAACCCCCTTCATGACCTAATCTAACCCTAATTACTTCCCCAAATCCCTACCTCCAAAAACCACCACACTAACCCCAAATACTTCCCCTAATCCCTACCTCCAAACACCACCACACTATACCACACTGGTACAGTGGTTTATGCCTGTAATCCCAGTACTTTGGGAAGCAGAGGCAGGAGAATCACTTAAGGTCAGGAGCTTGAGATCAGCCTGGGCAACATAGTGAGACCCCCATCTCTTTAAAAAAAAAAAAAAGAAAAGAAAAAAAAGAAACAAATGCCACCACATTTGGGATCAGAGTTTCAAAATCAGTTTTAGGAGAAGGACATGCAAACATGCAGTCCATCACAAGGAGGAGGCTAGAGACAGTTGTTCAAAATTATTCCTAAGTTTCTGATGTATAAGACAAGATAAGACAAGATAATGGTCTGGTCTATAAGACAAGATAATGTAGAGAGAGAGAACACTGGAAGATTTTCAGGGGAGAAGGATGAGTTTGATTCTATACACATGGGATCTGAGGTGCCCTTGAGATATTTGGTTGTAAACCTCTAGCAGACCATAGCATATAATAATTTGGAAGAGTGTTTTTTAACCTTTCTATCTCACGGCACACTTGAACCTATAGTTAAACATTCATAGCACAGAAAAAAAGAGTAAAAAAAAAGAAAAAAAAAATATATATACTTACTGTGCTTTGAATTTCTTTTGAAAATAATTAATGATCTTTAAAAATGTTCATGGCACACCTAAGATCCTCTTATGTCACACCAGTGTGCTGTGGCAAGTTGGTTGAAAATCACTGATTTTGAGTTTATTGGAGATGTCTAACTTTTGGAAATGAAATTGTAAAATTATGGGTCTTGTAGGTCATAATAAAAGTCATGATTCATTGAAGCTATGGAAACATAAAACGTGAGAAGAAAAATGGGCTCAGGACAGAGATTTAACAGATTCCCTTAAGGTGTACACTACTTGTTCTCCACACTCCAGGTTCATGGACCATTGCCTACTCTTTCTCACCCCTTGCCCATGTTTTCTTTTCCTGGATCATTGTTTTTAACCTCCATCAGCTTCCCTTTCCCACCCAAGAACATTTTCACTGATTTCTACAAGGCTTACATGATTAGCTTAAAGTTTTCTTTTACCAGGATGCCTTTCCCCATTCTTCAAATCAACCTGTCCTACTCCAGGCCAGTTTATATCCTCATACCTTCTTCTACTTCTCCCTGATGACATTTGCACCTTAATTTTTTATTCAGTATTTATCTCTTCTGGGCCATAAGCTTCTTGAGTGCATGGATTCTATCTATCTTTTTCACTAATTGATTTATAATCCTGGACCAGGGCTTTGCCTATAACAAGCATTAGATAAATATTTGGCTAAGTTGCTGTCTGCCCAGGTTTTCTCCTGCTCACTGATGACCGGAATTAGCTCGCTAGGACTCATCTGAAACAGATGTAATCATATGCCATAATTCTTGAGCTGTTACAGTGGACACTGAAATGACATCCTTTAGCAGCTAGTCTTAAACTTACTGAAGTGAAGAACAGAGAAGAACTGAAAATTGGAAAATGGAAAGGACAACAGGAAGTGATATATGTTATCTTTATGATCTTCTTGGGTAAAAACCAGAATTTGGATAGTGAGGAAGTCACTGGAATGAGAAATGAAGTCCTTCTCTTTCATTCCCCTCCTCTTAACACTATTCTTCTCAACTCTTTCTTACTAAAAGTATCTACATTCTCGTAACTCAAATATGTTATCTATATTTTTCATTAATTTTATCTAATTTTATTTATCACAATTTGTGCTTATGATTTGCATCAGGAATTGATAAGGGCTTATTTTTTTGATGTCTCCCCTGTCACTCCCATCCTTTTTGCTAATAAGGCAACAGAGAAGAATGTACAATAGTATGGTAATAAGGTATAACAAGATGTGTAATTATTGGACAATAACCTTCTCTCAAGGAGCAAAGAAAGATATTGAACAAAGGGCAAGATAATGGGGAAATCCTGGTTGTGCTGTTAATTATAACCTAGCTATATAGCAGGTATATCACTTTTGTGAAGATTAAAAAATTTAAACTTGTTTTACAAAAAGAAAGAAAAACATTGGGAAGAATAGTAAAGAGAAGGCCAATGTATGAAATAATTTTTTCTACTTTTTACTTTATGTGTTCTAGTTAGTGTTGTAGTAGATGATAATTTCCTTGCCCATGGAGATTACTTTTGTAAAAATTACTTTTTACTTTTGCAAAAAATAGGTGAAATGTTGAACAGAACTTACTTTTCCTGAGCTAATCATTGAAATGATGGTTTCTGGAAAGTTCTTATTAAACAAAGTAGATATACAAAAATTTAAATTTCAAGCTCTTAGAGACACCAGCATTTAAACTTTTCGGAGCAGAAACTCAACAGCCCATAAGGCTGTCAGTAAGAAATATAAAGAACCCCAAATTAAGATGAATATGACTTTCTGTCTTAATATCTATATTTAACAGCATGTAGGAGGTTCAGTGGGAGAGGCCGTCCATCAACATTATGGTATCTTTAGGCTAATATTGGTTTTTTTTGTATCCTAAAGAATGTTATTACAACCATGGGTTGGTTTTTTTTTTTAGCATTTCCTTGAGATTCAAGCATTTAAAGTATGAGAGAATCCTTTAATGAATGAACTGTGAAACTTTTTACTATTGCTGATCTTCTAACTCTGTCCTATATATTTGTCTATTCCCTAAATCTTAAGGCTGGAGTCAGCTGATCAGGAGACTGAGCAAATGTCAATGTTGATAAATCTTGCCCAGTCATTTAGTAGAATCTTTAAGAATCAAGGTCCTTATTGAGTCAGGTTAGTTTCTTATGGAAAGACAGGGGGTAAAGTTTCCCCCAGGAGGATAGCTTTCACTTTTTCATGTACAACTGAGACTCATCTAAGGCCAGGCCAGGTATATTCTTGAATATTCCCATCTGAGGAGCATTGTGTTTGACCATTTTTGAGCCCTGCCTTCCTCATTAGCCACTGAGTCCAGAAGAACCAACTCCAAACAAATGTCAAGTCAGAGTTGCAAGGCTTCCATGGCCAGGTATAATGTTTTGATAAGTGTGCAGTAGCAAGCTCGTATTTGCTCTTCAACAGGTGTGCAGCTGGTAGACTTTTCAGGAAGGCAGTAGGTTTAAAACCCTAAGGGCCACCCCCAAATGGAGGTTTCTCCTTTTGATCAAGGCTCTATTGGTAAAATCATCAGTTCCAGAAATGTATACTACCTTCAGTACCCAATGGGTCCAACAAGGTGCTACACTTCCTTTTTGGTGCTGAGGAACAAAGAAAAAAAAAATAGCAGTTGTTTCTTGACTGCTGATTGATATGAGTTCTATGAATCCATCCTGACAGTTCCAAAAAGTTTCACCTGGGAAACTTGGGTTTTCTCAGGGTTTGTCAGCCACCTCTTTTAGTGAAGGTATGATAACACCTTAGTAAGGGCTATTGAGATTGAGTCTTCTGAATTACCAAACAAAAGGCCTTCATCTTGATAGTCAAAGGTTAGTCTACCAGAAAAAAGAATACTAATTCAATTTTGAGGACTTCTGGTTGCAAGTGGCAATGAAACTTGTCCCACTAGTATAATACTTCTCTGTCTGGAGCTCTTTCTAGACTGGGATAACCTATTGCACCACTAATGTGACAAGCACAGCATATAACAAATCAATTAGTAAAAGCCACAAAAAAGAAAAAAAAAAAGTACTTTGAATTGGCCAAATGGTCCACTTAACAGGTCTTGTCAGTGTCTCTCTGACATTATGATCCTTGCCCAAACTGCATGAGCAGGATCCAGGCACCCACCCTTGTGTCTGTGTAGGATGTCCCCCAGCACACTCAGAAAGTAGCTGCTGTGGGGTAGAGTGAGAAAGAGGAAATGGGGTCACAGAGAGGGAAAGACACACACACACAAACACACATACGTACACACACGGGGGGATGGAAGAGAGAGTGTACTCCAGTCAACAAGGCACTTCTGGTTTTGAGCGACAGTGCCATGGTTCAACCTAACCCAACAAACTGCTAATGCTTTTATTCTGCCTAAAACTTTAAGCTTGAGAGACTCCTTGATGCTCCTGCCTAGAGCAGAGTGAAAAACAAAGGTACCAGTTAGAGAACTTGTTACCGTCCCACGTTCCGGCCCCAGTCTCACTGAAAGGTAAGGCAGGAAGGGACCCTTTCTCCCCCATCTCACCCACCAATGGCTAAGAGTGTTCACTACTGGACCCAGGAGAGGCATTCCATATCCCCTAAGACAGCCCCCAAAATGCCCTTGTTCTTCCTCTTCCAGAAGCCATGTGTCCATCAACATGCCATTCTTGTTGCCATAACTGTCAAGAACTTTCAAGGGTCTGAGATTTTACCCTTTTGACAAACTGAAAAATTATTTGCCAAATTTCACAGATGCTGGTAGAAGACACACAATTCTGGATTAGAGACAAAGGACTTTATTATTCACAGCAGAATAGGCAGAGGAAGCTTGGTATTTGTCTAAGCTCTCTTTGTTTCCAACGTCCCCAGGGGCCCAGATAGATCACACATTAGGAGTTTGTGTCATAACTGAGGAGTCTGCACTTAGGGAGCCCCATGATTTTAAAGGGGCTGCCAGAAAACCTGCACAACTTTTGGCTCTGAGAGACACATAATCTCTATCCTCCAAGACTGCCATGCAAATATTCGTAGAAGAGTTTGAAACATAGATCTGAAAATGAGATGTGTAGAAACATGGAAGACCCACAGAGAGTCGTTCTCCACACATTTTCAACTGATGTTCCATGATTAAGGATTCTGTCTCCATCAGAGCTCAGTTATAAGACAAACCATTAGCTGTTTCTCAAAAGGAGAATAAATAGTTGACAAAGATAAATGGCTGCTTTCCAAAACTACAAATAATTCTGCTATATTTCTTTTATATGAGCTTATTATAAACTCCCTATAACCTATCTTAGACATGTGGTAAGAAGAATAATGCTCCGTCAATGATGCCCACATCCTAATCCCCGGAACGTGTGAGTATGTAATCTCACATGGCAAAGGGAGAGTATGGTTGAAGATGGGACCAGCGTCATTCATCACCTGATTTCTCCATTCTCTTCCTGCTTCTTCAATGTCTGACATTTGAAGAGCACAGTGGTATTATAGAAAAAATATGGGCAGCAGATTAGACAAACAAGGGTTTGAATTCTGATTTTACAATCTGAATTAGTTATTTAACCTGAGTTTCACTTATATGCAGAACAAGTAAGAGAAGACCCACATCACAAAGTGAGATAATAGTTGCTTGAGAAATGTTAATTTCCAACTTCCTATACCCTTCAGTTTAGGGAGGACTAGATAATCTTTATGTACATTTTAACTGAGATAACTTAGCATTTGTGTTAGTTTGCTAGGGCAGAGTGGCTTAAATAATGCAGAGTGACTTAAATAACACACATTTATTGTCTCCCAGTTGTAGAGTAGTCTGAAATCAAGGCATCAGCAGGATTGTTTCCATTTGAGGACTGAGAAGGAAAAGTTTTCCTATGCTTCTCATGTATCTTCAGCTGGGTTACTGACAATCTTTGGTGTCCTTTGGCTTGTAAAAGCATCACCCCAATCTCTGCCTTCAATTTCACATGCATTCTCCCTGTGTATATGTCTGTGTCTGGATTTCCCTATTTTATAAAGAGACCAGTCAGTCATCTGGATTTCGGGGGTCCAGCCTATTGGGCAAGACCTCGTATACCTGATAACATCTATTGTAAATAGGATTTATTTCCAAGTAGGGTCACATTCTAAGGTACTCACATTCTGGAGTTAGGACTTGAAGGTGTGAATTTTGAGAGGACACAATTCAACCTTAGCAATAGTCTAAGCTGTCTGTACAAGGGACAGATTTTGTAAAATTCATGATTTAATGTTAATATTTGTTGATCTGATACCATTTTCTTCCTCTAAAGAGTGCAAATTTGTCAGATTGTCAGGTAATAATGTCTCATGTAATAATCTACAGGAGATGTTTAATGATAACAATTACAGAAACATTTCCTTAGTTAAACATCATATAATTGTCTTCCCACAACATGGCAGTATAACCAGAAGAGGTCAAATCATTATCAATGAAAGAATCTCTGTAATTTAGGGAGCTTCAGTACTTACTATTATCAGACTAAGTCAAAATACATTATTTGATTTTCATGTAATAACATATTTTGTGTGCTCTGATTAATAGTGATAAATAATACATGTACTATGTGTTGATTTCTACTTGTTTAAGTGGCTTTGTAGGCAGCCTTGCTTTAAGGTTAGTACTGGATAATATTCAGCCTTGTGTTTGAAGAGAGTTCTGGCAGCAACAGTGTTCTGGAGATCCCTGTATCTAATTTAGGTTCCAGTTAATTATCTGTCTTTCTCTCTGTCTCTCTCTTCATTTTTCTTTAGCTATAGTCATTTGTTTAAAAAAAAAAAAAAAAAAGTCGAGAAACTCCTGTGTTTAAAATAACTGATACTCCTATGTATAAAATAACTGAGTACTAGAATACAAAGCTCTACTGTTAAGGCCCTCACAGGTTGGTGAGGGGAAACACAGTTTGTCTCAGCTGCTATAACAAGAATCCCATAGACTGAGTGGCTTATAAGGAACAAACTTTTATTTTCACTGCTCTAGAGACTGGGAAGCCCAAGACCAAAGTGCTGGCAAATTCACTGTCTGGTGAGGGCTTTCTGGTTCATAGATGGTTATCTTTTTACTGTGTTCTCATGTGGCAGGAGGGACAGGGAACTTTCTTCTTTCTCTCTTTCTCTTTCTTTCTTTTTTTTTTTTTTTTTAGATAGGGTCCTGCTCTGTCACCCAGCTTGGAGCAAAGTGGCTCTAGTCACATGTGTGATGATAGCACAATACGGGCTTGAACTCCTGGGCTTAAGCAATACTCTTGCCTCAGTCTCCTGAGTAGCTGAGACTGTAGGTGGTGTGTGCCATTATGTCCAGCTATTTCCCTTTCTTTTTTCTTCTCATTTGTTTAGAGACAAGGTCTTACTTTGTTGCCCAGGCTGGTCTCAAGCTCCTGGTCTCCAGGGATCCTCCTGCCTTGATCACCAAAATCCTGAAATTAAAGGCATGAGCCACTGGCCCTAGCTGGGAGCTCTATTTTATCAGGGCACTGATCCCATTCCTTAGTCTTACACCATCATGACCTAATCACTTCCAAAATGTCCCACCTCCTAATGCCATCACTTTGGAGTTCAGGATTTTGACTTATGTATTTTGAGAGGACACAAACATTCAAATCATAGCACAGTCACAATCAATATTTATAAGGTACTTTGACTTCTGATCACAATGAAGTAATAGAAATTTACCTTTTTGCTGAAATAACTTAAAAGAAAGGGGAAAATATATGAAACATTGTTTAAGACACTCAGCATCAGACCACAAAAGTTTCTAAGACATGAGACAATTTCTGAGACATAATAAACGAGTGAGGTGTGCCATATGATTGCCTAGCTTACTGCCTGGCAGGAAGAGGAACCAAGTCAGAACTCAGTAGATTTCTTAAGTTTAAGAGTTGGAGTTGAGAGTTCCAGGAGACCAAGCAGCTAGAATTCTCATGGTAAACCACAGGGAAGAAGATCACTGCATAGAGAAAGAGCCTTGGAGAGTCAAGAGAGTCCCCCTCCATACTTTAGTCCAGTACTGATCAGCACATGTATATGAGGGAACCATCCAAGGTCAAGGAAAGAACCATCTGAAAGTGGGTTCTAGAAGAAATAGTACTTGGAGCTCACATAGGGCTGAGAATGATTTGTTTTCCCACCAGCCAGAGTTAAGAACCTCATAATTTTCAGAGAATTAGATAGACTACTAAGCAGTTGATCAAAGTTAGCACCAGACTAAAGGGTGCTGTGGTCCAGATTAACAAAGTTTAAAACCAAGACCCAAAGGATTAAATTCTTTCCAAATAAGTTGTGTGTCTCAGAGCAAAACTCAAAATATTTGTAAGAATAAAGAAGTATCCATACGTAACAAGGTTAAATTCAAAATGTCTGGTATCTAATCAAATTTTATCAGGCATAGAAAGAATCTTGAAAAGATGACCCATTATGAGAAAAATAATGATTAATTATAATATCAAGTATTGCTATGGTCTGTATGCTTGTCTCCCCCCAAATTCACATGTTGAAACCTAAGGCCCAGTGAGATAGTATTAAGAGGTGGGGCCTTTGGGAGGTGATTAGTACCCTTTTAAAGAGGCCCAAGAGAGTTGCTTTGTCCCTTCTACCATTTATGATGAATAGACCTTAGCCAGACTTCAAACCTGCCAGTGCCTTCATCTTGGACTTCCAAGCCTCAAGAACTATGAGAACTATTGCTGCTTGATAAACTACCCAGGCCATGATATTTTGCAATAGCAGCTCAAATGGACTAAAGTAGAAATGGGTACCCAAAGTGGAGGTGTTGGTGTAGCAAAAGTATGGAAGCAGATTTTGAACTGGATAATGGATAGAGGCTGGAAGAGTCTGAGATGCATGCTAAAGACCTACATTTTTATGAACTGTTAATGGTGGTCCTTGTGAGAGCTCACAAGAAAGGAAAGCTATAGAGAAAGCCTCAGTCTTTTTAGAGATTATGTATGTGGTCATGAACTGAATGTTGACAGAAATATGGACAGTAAAGGGCATTCTTGAAGGGTTCTCAGTGAGAAATGATGAGCATGGTATTGGAAACTGGAGGAAAGGCAGCCTTTGTTATGAAGTGGAAAAGAACTTTATCCGTGAGTTGTGTTCATATCCTAATTTTTTGAAGAATGTAAAATGCAGTAAATCCTTTGTAAATAGACCATGCAAGAGACTGTGAAAAACTGATTGAATATGGAGGTGGTTAACAGAAGGCACTAAGTCTACTGTTCCATTATATACATGTGCTTGTCCAGTCAATGAAAATTAGGTCAACTTAAGGAGGTGGTCTGCTATGGAGGTTCTACTATATTTGGCTGAGGAAATATATAAGCAAAATGTTGAAACAGTGGCTTTGCTTCTCTTAATGCATATAGTAAAAGTGAAAAAAGAGAAATGATTTAAAGATGAAATTTATAATCAAAAGGGACATGGAACTTAAATACTTAGAAAAATTTCAGCCTAATCCTATTGTAAAGAATAAACTCGTATGGGAAAGAACCCTGAGGGTGTGACATAGTGACCATTTGATAGGGAGATTACTAGGGATTGGCTGAAGCCCAGTGTTTTTCATCAAGATGATTGATTAAAATGACTCCAAAGGCATTTTGGAGATTGTTGGTGCCACCCTTTCCATCATATCCCCAAAGTGCCAAAGCTTAGAGACAGACTGGTGTCAAAACAAAGACCCCCAATACCTACTTCCCAGTGTTCTCTTAACTTTCTGCTTTCTGTATTTTGGTGTAGCACTCCTTGGCTTTCCCAGGTGTGGCTCCAGTGGGTCCACTGGGGTGCAAGCCTCAGTGGCTGCCCCTTTAGAGCACAGGCAGTGAACCCGAGCAGCATCTGCATGGTGCCATCTTTGTAGGTATGCAGAGTACACGAATCATGTGATATGACTACTTCCTCTTAGATTGCAAAGGATGTCCTGCACAGACTCAGGCAGTGTAGGCAGAGAACTACCCCCAGGAGCAGGGCCAGTGCACAGATTCCCCCCTATGGCAGTGCACAGTGGAACTGTGGGATTGGGGCCACCCCTACAACCCCAGACCCATAGAAGCAACATTGTGCAACTCCAGCGTTGGCAACATTGTGCAACTCCAGCCTTGGACAGCTATAGCACTTGACCTCAACTCTTGAGAACTGAGCTCTGGAAAGCCTTGGAGACGGAGCTGACCAGAGCTTTGAGGGCTCAACCCCCACCACCGTGTGTCTGGGAAAAGGGACATACAGTTAATAAACAAATATTCTCAAGCCTTAAGATTTAATGTTTCCTTGCCCTGTTGGGATTTTGAATTACTTGGACCTGTCATTCCTTTCTTTTTATTTCTCCCTTTTTGAATGGGAATGTTTACCCCACACCTGTTCCACTAATGTATTTTGGAAGAGCATATCCTATTTGATTTCACAGATTCACAGTTGCAAAACAATTTGACATAGGGTGAATTGTACCTTCATTCTGATATCTGATATCAGATTCTGATATCTGATATTAGTTTAAACTGTAGACTTTAGACCTTTGATTTGCTGCTGGAATGAGCTAAGACTTTGGGGGCTATCAGGATGAGATGAATGTATTTTGTTTTGCATGTGAGAATATCAGTTTTGGGGGACCAAGGTTGGAATGCTATGTTCTGAATGTTTGTTTCCCACACCACCCCAAATTTTTATGTTGAAACCTGATTATTAATGAAATAGTATTGGTGATGGGGTCTTTTGGAAGTGTTTAGGTCATGAGAATGGAGCAGTTACCAATGGAATTAGTGACTTTATAAAAGAGGCTCAAGAGAACCTGTTAGCCCTTTTTTGCACTGTGAGGACACAGGGAGACATTGCCATTTATGAAGAAGAGGGCCCTCACTAGATAAAAACCTATTGGGACCTTGATCTTGGACTTCTTAGGCTCTACAACTGTGAGAAATACATCTCTGTTTCTTATAGGAATTTTTTTACACAGGCTTGAAGGGACAAAGACAGGGATATTCACAGGATACTACGGGAATGTTGAGGAAAAGACAATTAACTCTCCTTGATAATTATGGGTGAGGCAAGTATTCAAAGAAACTTCCTGAAGGAGGTGAGAGATAATATGAATATTGAAGAATGGTTAGGTGTTAGGCAGGTGAGGATAAGAGAAAAGCATTTGTGACATGGGTCCCAAGATACACTTGAGCATAGAAGCATGGAGTTATAGATTCCCTTTAACCAAACAACCTAGAAGTGGTTTCTGTCCAGCTGAAAGTAGGGAGGAGAAAGACAGAAATCAGAATGGGTACCCAAAATAGAGGTGTTGGTGTAGCAACAGGCCCAGTGGCTGCCCCTTTTGAGCACCAGCAGTGAACCTGAATCTGTGTGGGATCAAAATTTGGAGTGTGCCATGTTGGCAATTTTTTTTTTTTTCTGAAAAGGTCCAGATAGTAAATATTTTACGATGTATGAATTGCTTAGAGTCTTGTTGTACACCCTTTTTTGTGGTCCTTGGGCTGTAGATTTTAGGTCCTTGTTGTAGGTGATGGGTCATGACTAAAAGTTTTTAAAAGGAAAAGACCATTTAAGTTTGCATTGTAGATAGAATACTTTGCCAACTGTGTGGGAGGATGCAGGTGAGGGGATACAGCAGGGAGATTGGTTAGGGAGCAATTATGTTAGCCTAGTAGGGAGATAAAAGGGGGTAGCTATGTGAATCTGAGACACTGGAGAGAAGGCTGGGTTGGAGTCCTAGATATGGGAGTTATAAGCTTATATCTGAGTTTAATTCCAAGTGTGGATAAAATCACAGTAGGAGAGAATGCTGAGGCAGAAAATTGTTTACTTGTTAGCTCATTCATCCTTATTATAACTCTGGATAGATAGATTTTATTATCCCCATTTTATACATGATGAACCTAAAGGTTGGAGAAGTTAAGCAGGTTGCCCAGAGCTACCAATTCAAAAGAGACCAAACTGGAATGTAAAACCAGGCCACTTGATTCTAAAGGTCTTACTCAACACTCCCTAGAAGCTAGTGGTCTTCAGCTGCTCCCACAGAGCATTCCCTTTCTCATTGGTTGTGTCTGATGATACTTTGCCTTCACTCATTTTGAAGTGGTCCAGAGGACTGTCCAGGTTGCTAACAAAAGAGGGAGGTCACATGTTGCTACTGAGTGCCTGCAACATTGCCATTTCCAATGAATACACCTTTCCTTTTGCAACCAATTTTGCCTTTAAGCCCTTGTGTTGAAACCAGCCCGACTGCCCTGCCACCGATCCTTCCAAACTTTAAATTTCATATAGTTCATACCCACAGAATTCAAATGATCCTGAGACACTATCCTGTAGTGAGGAATTTCTAAAAGTCAGTCCTAGCACTGCAACTGTTCGCAAAGAGAAACTGGCCAATATTCATAATTCTTCAAACATATGGTAAGGCAGAGCATATTTTAAATATCAAGAACATTTACTTGAGACCTTCCCAAATGGTTTCAAAATTTTATTTGGGGTTTGGACACACATCAAAACATGGATTTACCTGACAGATCGTGGCCTGCCTTAATCTTTGCAGTGTGTACATTTTTCATGTCAGGATATTGAATATACATATTAACTACATTTTGAATCTACTTCTGCACCAAACCTGGGATTGGCTATGATAGATATGCCATACTTTATGAAAGTTAGCTCTAACATACTTTTCTTCACACAAGTTTCCCCTTTTTATTTGTTCAGCACGAAAAACAAACACTGAACATATGGAAGGAAAACAGAGACTGCTAAAAACTTTGAAAAATATTTTGTGTAGGTTTCATTTCGGTGCCACAGGACCTAATGTTTTGAAGGATTTAGAGCAAATTTTTCTTCATTCTGAAGACATTTGCCGATAGGAGAAAAGTAGACTTGTGCTTGTCCTTGAGCAAACAGAAGCTTGAAGAAGAAAGACGCTTTGTGACTGGGAGGTTCACTTTCCCGACAGCATGCTGGAGGCAGAGGGGAAGGCATATTTCATAAAATTAGACCAGTATTTGAGGAAAACTTGAAATGATCCCAAATCTCTTATTTTTGTAATATCTTACTCTACTTCTAACAGTTATGTTCTTTTAAAACTAGAAGTTGTATAAAAATATCCAGAAATGCTTGACTCTATATCAGAAGCCATTAGTAATGTGAGCCATGAAGCAGTGAGATGATATAAATGTGATAGGAATATGCTATCCGTTTAACAGCTAAATCTTTGTAATGCCATGGATTGCTTTAGAAGGACATACTTCTGATTTTCTGAATTCCTGGTTTTCCCCATCCCGATCTCCCCCTCTGTTTTATATGATTTCTTTCATAGTGTGCCTTTGTTTCCACAGAGCCAACTTTCTCTCTTCAAAGCACCTAAAATTCCACCTTTCATAAGAAATCTACTTTGATTACAAGGACAGGAATAAACAGACATGGGGAAATGAAAATATTCTCTCTCTCTCTCTTTTTTTTTTTGCTAGCAGAGTCACAATCATCTGTCTGTTCTTTGGTTTTAATTTTATATAAAATGAAATGTAAACCAGCCCTAGACAAGCACCTTATTATGCTTCGTTACACCTCGTCAGACTTTTCTAGGAATGTGGCTTATTGATTTTCATAATATTAAATCCATAAGTGAATGTATTCTTTTTCACCAAAGTATCTAAACGAAAGTAATCTTTCTTCTATATAAAATTAAATATTATTTTTTGTATGTAGATACTTATCTACACACACATATGCATGTACTTATTATTTCAGTTTTTAAATGTTGAATTTAAAAACTCCTTTTTTTTCAACAGCAAGCCTAATAGCATATTTTGTCTTTAGAACTGTGTTGTTTCCGTGAAACATGAGATCTCTTGTGGATTTATAAGCTTTGAAAAAATAGAGATATAATAAAAGAGGCCAGTGTCCCTGACATCTCGTGAACACCCACCACTTGTTTTTTAAATAGTAAATGCAAAACACACTCTAATTAATAGCTATAATCCTCTTACTTGAAAGATTTATCGTGTTGAGTCTACTGCAAGTGTACCACCTTATAGATCAAAAATTTCTACTGAAGTGAAGATTTGCTCTGCAAATAAAAGAAGATAGGGCTGCAGATAAATCTGGGTGTGTGCATAATTGAAAGAGCCATGGAACCGAAAATGGGGAGGGAACAAATGATTCCTGGAATTGATGCCCATTGAATCTCTGCCCATTTCTAAAAAAGAACCTTGAAAAAAAAAAAAAACGTATCCTGGCAAAATATTGGTTTCCATTACTTTTCATTTTCTCTTGCCAGGATCAGAACCAGATGTTCTGTAATATAGCAAAGTCTGTTCTATTGGCATTTTTGGTTGTATTAACTTCAGGAACTACTGGAAATTTTATGTGAGAAGATTCGCAGGTGATTGTCATCCAAATTTGCTGAGACGTCAGGGGTTTTGATGGGGTTGGAGAAGAGATGGCACACAGTGAAAGTGTCCAAATATCTTGTGTTCTCTTCTTGATATGCTCATATTCATAATGAAACACATATGCTCATATAACTTATCTTACAACATATGGTACAATATAATTGAAGAAAGTCTATGCAATTATTTCACCCCTGCTAAAAAAGAAAACAGTTCTGCATTATTAATAAAAACGAGTCAGGACTTAGGGTGTGTGCTAGAGATACAGACTGTAAATACAGCCTACCAAAATATCCTCTCCTCAGTGGAAAATAAAGAAGAGGCATTGCAGAAGGAGGTTGCAGTTTGGGTTGGTGTCATTTCCTCTTTCTCCCTCTCTTATCTCTAACCTGACCATAAAGTAAGCAATTTCAAAACTGACAACTGAAGCATGTAGGACTTGAACTCATGGGGGTGATTGTACTTAAAATTGCATCCATGACTTTCTCTGAAAATTTTGTCATGTCAATTACAGGGGAGGGGAGTGTCTTTTAAAATCCAATACTGTGTTAAACCTCCCTTTGCCCTCCCCACATGCTACATTTGATGAGTTTATCAAAGTGCTTGCAGATAATAGCATTTCTAGGACTGTGTCCTGGCAATAATTACCACTGTCTGCTTATGGAAAGGGTCTTACCACCCACTCCTGGAAGCTCTGTCATGAAGGTCTAGCTATTGACATGGGGTCGACCATGTGAGTGAGTTTCAATTGGATATGCTTATGTTTTTAATTTTATAATTATTAGACTATATATATAACTAATAAACTATTAGACAAAGGAAGGAAAGCATAAGCCTTTGTAAAAAGAAACAGGAAAATTTAGATAATATTATTTTGCTTTGGTGAAAGAACCTTTCTGAACAGGCTCCATAGTCTTCATTTTATGTGCTAGTTCAATGGTGCGGTGGAAACACACGTCATGAGATGGAGCAAGTCTCCTCCAGAAGAATGGGAGAAGGTGGCTACTAAAGTGTCAATCTTCCCATCTCCATCCCATCTCTCCCCTACCTCATACGCACAAAACGGGCATTCTGGGTGGGTTTCCAGCACAACATTTCAGGTCCTCTGGGAAGAAATGAGGATCAGAAAAGGTTGTTGATGAAGCCAGGCAGGCCATGGCCAGATGTTGAGAGAGTCCCTAGCCATAAAACTGGGAGGCTGAATGAAGTCCTGACATTTGTCAAAAGCCCCTTCAGCAGGGGGATGCCCAGGTCAGCCTGGCAGCTTAGGCAATGCCCCCAAACAGATTGAATCCATGAAATATAAAAAGACTCAGTGGTACAAATTCTCTTTGTACCATATTTTTTCCCCTTAATATTTACCAGTGAACAATACCTTAGTTACTATTTAAAGTCTTAGCAAGAATTAATTGAAACCTACTGAGAGAAAGAGGGAAACATGTATGTGAGATCCAGTGGGCCTGATGCCCCATGGTTAGAATTTTAGGGAACAAAATGACAGAATGAAAAAGGGAGCTGCTGAGGTCAGGCAAAGGGTTAAGGGGAGGTCTCTATCTGTTTCATGATTTTCCTTCAAATTGGCTTTGACAATGGGTTGCAAAATTAAATTTAGAGAAGTCATAGCTTACAAATACCCTGGACAATGTTTTGTTTTTCTCTATTTTCACTACCCATAGATGAATAACAGTTGTGTATTGTTGTTCTAATTCCTAAAATGGTCAATCACTTTTGAAAAGAGGCTGCCTTCTTTCAGAAAGGTGGGTTTGGAAATCTCTGGAAGAACCAAGAGATATTTTTTCTTTGATAGTTGGAAATGTGTCTCATTGCCTGGACAAAGGGTTTACCATCGTATTTGCTGCAGTATAAGATACAGTCACTCTCTCTGAGCCAATGTGCTGCTCCCAGACAGCCGGTCAAAGTTGATCTCAGTTACTATCAATATTTTCCCTTCTGCTCCTTCTCAGAGGAAAAAGACTATCAAGTCTTGGTGAAGCCACTGGGCTTCTAGGTAGGGGCCTCTTGACTTTCTGACATTCCCCTAGGGTGGTGAATGAGTGTGTAAAAAGACCTAGCCTGGAAGAAGGTAGAAGGGCAGCACTTAGCTGTATTGAAGTTTAAACTGAGATGTCAAAGCAGGTGCGTCTTACATTAAACAAATATGATGATCAGACAGTTTATGCTCTGTGGGTTTAAAAGAAAATCAGCCCACTCTTTCTAAGTGTGAACCCTGCAATGGGAATGAGGAAGTGGTTCTGGTTCAGAAAGATGGCAAGTGCTTGAACAGATTGTGTCCCAATGCTGGCTTGGCACTCTGTGAAAAGTTGGGTTTAGGATTCAAAGAGTAGAGCACAAATTGTTGCAACCTATGAGGCAACGCAGGCTGACATGAGTTATTCTTCATTCTCCCTCCCTGTGGAAACATGGCAGGAGGTCCAGACATGTGGACCAAGAGAAGCATCCTTACTGGGTAGACAGGTGCCGTTTGTTGAAGGCGACAGACACCACCATGTGGCAGCGCAAAGCAATTGGAGCAGCAGACTGGTGAGAACCCATGTCCTTCCTCTTTGTATAGCATAAGCCCTGAGGTTCATCACAGATTTAAGGGAAGGGAGAAGCAGATATTGTGACAACATGACACATGGGGTATTAGAGCAATTAATTGGAAAAATTATACCTACAACTATATTTGCTACTTGAGTTTGTGGAGAAATTTATACTGATGATATTCATTGAACACTCAGCACTTACAGAAAGGAAACTTTAGGTCGGGAGAAATGCAATCGTTGGGGGAAAGGTTGTTGATCAAATGTTATATAGCAACTTACTCCCACGCCAGGAATGGGAATCTAGTTCTGATATCTTTTCCAGACATCATTGCATAAGACATTTCCTAAAATTTAACAGTCATGATACTTCCCTTTGATGCTTACTAACTTTATCCATCATTCATTTATTCACTTATTCAATCAACAAATATTTACTGACCAACTGTTATGTGTCAAGCCCTCTCCTAAATGCCAGGAATACAGTAAAGAAAAGCATAAATTTCATGCCCTTATAGAGACTTGTTTTTGATGAGCTTTTTTTTTTCTTTCATAGAACTTTTAAAACATGCTTTTCATGTGCAGATTTGGGTTAAAGTTTTTTTTTTTTTTTTTTTAAGTTAAGAAGGTTAAAGCCATGTAGAAAGCTGTGGCAAGCAGAAACATTACAAAGGCTCAAAATCATACTTAATGATGGGCCATGGCCAAAGAAGTTCATCTTCTGAATATTGTTTGGTCAGACACTCCAATGCCACACACACAGGGCATTCCCTGCAGAATCACATCCTGATTTGTACTGGATAAGAGATCATTTGTCACCTAACATGGAATCAGGCAAGGGTTAGCTCAAAGCAAAACTGTAATGTGGGAAAAGCTGCTTTTAGTACCCATCCTTTGTCTTCTGTGTTCTCTGATATTTTTTCCCTAATAGTGGCATCGTCTATTTGCCTTAGGACTATAGCCTCACTCCTCAATCTTTCCCTTCCCTGCTATCTGTCAAACCTGTATCAATAGGAAGATATAAACATATTATGGGAATTATAAGCGCTTCAACCCAAGTGATTTAGCAGAAACCAGAGCACTAAGAACAACAAATCCCTAGCAAGATTTAAACCCTGCTAGTACTAAAATTGGAATGTAAAGCATTGTTTGGCAGGAGGTAGAGAGAAGAGGAAAGCAACTGGAATGAGACTTGATCCTTTTAGGCATCTCGGAATGTCTGAGTTTAGGATCAAGATCATTGATGCCATTTTGGATATTATTATAGTGCTTTGGATTACACCAATGCTAAGTTATTAAATATAAACATGGACTAATTAATTAGAGATACTTTTGCGATTGCTTATTGGTAAACTCTTAGTTGACATTTGTTCACAGATTTAGAAATTGCCAACAACATAATCATGTAATTTTTTTATTCATCATGTAATTTTGCATAATTTAAACATATCTTATAGCCTATGTTATTACAAGGATTTGTTGAATAAGATTTGGATTCAAAGGGCTACACTCAAGGATCTAGAAGTTCATGGAATATAAAAACATAAACATATAAAAATTGACCTAAGCTTTAGCCTAAATGCAAGTCCTTGCAAATTTCAACTTAAAAAATTCTATAGAGATAGGCAATAAATGCAAACTCATAAAGAGACACAGATACCCCAAAAAGACAAACACAAGCCAAAACCTTGAAAAAAAAAACAAAAAACCACCAAGCGTGAGGAAGACAAAATTTATTTGGAAAAATTTTACCAAAGCTTTTGCCTCTGAATGGGTCCTTTCTGGGAAAAAAGCAATTAAAAAAGTATATTGTATTTTGCATTAACTCAGAGACACATAGCCTATGCCAACTCAACTGTGTTTATAACGTGCTACTATGGGGAGAAGTCTGAAGACTATTCCTGTCCTTTTTTCTTCAATCCTGGCCATTTATATTCTTCAATTTTATAATTTAGCAAATTACAAAAGCCAAAAGGCAATAAATTGAAAATAAGCTTGCTTTGCAGCTTAAGAAGTATAGTTCCTACAAGTAAAGTGCATTAGATCAAACAGAGATAAAATGGAGCCTGGAACAGTGCCAGCCTAGTAGTGTAGCATTCCTTATGCTCCACTGGTTATTAAACAATATATTAATGCCTGCCAAAAGTGATATTTATGTAAGTTCGGTGCAAGTCAACTCGAATCCTAGCTAAGAAAAATGATAGGAGAAAACTGATCATCTTCCAGCTTCTAATTTAGAAATCAGAAAAAAAAAAATGTTTTAGAAAACAAATTGGCATGCTCAATAAAATTTAAGATGACAGGGCCACTATAATGTTGTTAAACCATTAACAGACAAAATTGAAAATAAAAAATCAAAAAGATAGACTATAACTGGGTATAAGTAAGAAATACTTCCAGGAAATGAGTATGCACAAATTGGAGGTAGTAAGATACAAAAAATGTCAAAGCAGAAATCAAATCAGTCATTTGGTGTTCATACTTGTAAACTGTCTTATAGTTTAGACAAGAGTGAAAGGACAAAGACATAAAAAAACATAGGCTGAGAAAGTTAGATTTGGACAACAGTGAATAGAAATCAAAAAAATGTACAGATAAAAGTTGCATTGGAAGAATCAGCAAACACTTTTGGTCCCAAAGATACAATTTAAGAAAATATTTAGGACTAAAAATGACTCATGTTAGTAAATGTACAGGTTCCCCGCATATTATGCTAAATAATTGGAAGAAAGGCATACGATCAAGCATTTCCAGGAGAAATATTTGAAATAGGGAGCTTATGAAAATCTGTTCAAGCATTGAGAATGTATCACGATGGCACTGTCTTTTCCCCTCACAATACTAATAAAGAGAAATTTAGCTACGCATCCAGAGAGCACAGGAGAAACTTTTGTGGTATAAGATGATAGAAAATTTTTCTTTAATATGTAAAGAAAATATATATTGTTATGTAAGAACATCAAAACTACACTGCCTTCCATTTGATTTGAAACTGAAGACTTAAAATCATCCCCAAACAAGGCAAAACAGAAAATTAAGGACATTCAATAAGCAATGAAATAAGTTAAACAGATTTATTTTAAATGATTATTTTATATATGGCTTTAAAATTCAGTGTAGCAATATCAAAAGTATTCTGAAAGAAATAAGTATAGTATACAAATTTTTAAAAATGATTATCTTATTCTACTACTGTGATATATGCACAAAGAAAAGTATATGACTATAAGTTCAGATGAAAGCAAAATTATATCTGATTGTGCATTTTAAATAAGGAGACATGGAAAGTTATGATTCCAGTTTATGTTTAGCTGAATGGAGAATTCTAGTGTTTGAGAATTAAGATAACTAGTAACAAACACAATTTCCTTCTTAAAGTAACAGACTTTTAAATAAATGCAGAGAAAACATTTATTTAACAATGATAGAAGTAAATTCATAAACAAAACTATAATGTATAAGATTACAAAATCAAAGTCAGGCAAACGTGTCAATGATAACAATAACAACCAACAGACCACATTTCTTTATGAAAGAAAAAAGACTTTTAGATTGTTGTAACAAATAAAATGATAATGATTGGTATTTATATGAGATTCACCTACATCTAGTGAAATAAAGAGATTAAGTTCAAAGATCAGCAAGACATACAAATATGAATATAAATTAAAAGAGGGTCATAAAGAATAATTTTAAAAAATACTGAAACAAAAAGCATTTCATATTGACTACAGTGTACAGTGAAAATAGAATTACTGCATATACATATATATGACTCAAGCAAGAACCATAGGTATATTAAGAATAGAATAAAAATACTAAATGTCATGAAAGAAGACCTTACTCTAAAATACTACCATATTCTTGGTAAAAAAGACTCAGTAATATAAAATAGCAAATTTATAAAAATAATGTATATATTTCATAAATATGTCAATTTAAATTATTATTGAAACTTAAAAGTACTCTCATTAATAAGCAGGAAAATATAAAAATATTTTTTAAAAAAGATAACTAATGAAGCATACTGTGATATGCTACTCACATCGCCAAATACTATAAATTATTACAAGCAATTGCAACAAAAATAGAGACCTGGAGTAAGAGCAAGATGGTGGCCAAAAACAGCTTCCCTGCAACTGGGCACCGTGAGTCCGGGGAGATAAGAATCCAGGCATCTCTGGCTGGTGGAATCTGCCTCTAATCATCTCTTTGAGGATACAGGGAGTCAGCAAGAGACTTCTGGACCCCAAGAGGAAGACAAGAACAGTGGAAAACTGGCAAGTGGTTGCGTGTGTTCAATAGGTCTAAGTACAGCAGCAGTGAGACTACAAACGGGAAAGGCCTTACCTGTGAACTGTTCTGGTGTTTTTGGACTTGGCACTCAATTGAACTGCCTTGGGGAAAGCTTGAGCAGGAGTGTGAAGAACTTTGGGCGTTGTCTAGGACCCCAGACTGAGCTGCTCAGCCGGACAGAGCTAACAGTGTTCGGCTCTGGGCCACAGGGAGCCATTGTGAGAAAACTGCCCTGGCAAGCTCCGCCCACAGGGTCGCAGAGCAAGGATCAGGCAGGAGCTAGTAACCTAGTGACTGAGCAACCTAAAGGCAGGGTCTGAGCAGCCTTACAGCCTTAACCCTCAGGGGCAGGGTGAGGCCCGTTTTGGCACACTGGGTAAGTGGATAGCCACTTCTGCAGTAATCCCAGTGACAAGCACTTTCCTGGGAAAGCTTCTGCTTAGCCACGTTTAGAAGTTTAAAGTCCCTTTTAAGAGGGCTGAAGAGAGATTTAGGTTCTCCACCCTGTGAGGTTTGAGAAATCAGCGGAGGCCTCCAGTCGTATCAGCGTTGTGATTAACATCTCATACCCCAGAAGACCACCTGTTGCCCAGACAATATTCAATGAGATATATATACTGCTTTGTTTTTTTGTTGTTAGTTTGTTTTTTGTTCATTTTGTCAATATTATTTTGTTTTTTATTTTCAACATTTTCTGTACAGATTTTCTTTTCTTTTTTTTTTCTTTTTCCATTTTTCTAGTTTAAATACAGTCTCTCATTGCTGCCTTTTTTAATAATTAGAACTTCATTTTTGCTAGTGTTTCTACCCTATTATTTGGTTTTTCACCCAATTTTATCCCATCAAGTTTTCTGTTTGCTTGTTTTGGTTTGATTTATAGCATTTTTGTCTTTCCTCTCTACTTGGTGGAGGTGGGGTACTGTGTCTGATCTGGTTAGCAAAGAGCTGCTGACCTCAAGGGAACCACCCAACTGGGCACCCCCAAAAGTTGGGGTTTTTTTAAGGTTGTGTCAAAGTACCCTACTGTACACCTATATTGCTCTGTCTCCCTCTTTCTGTGCCTCTCTTCTTTTTGTCAATATTCCCTTTTACCCACCCCCTCTCCTTTCTCTATTTTCTTTTCTTCCTT